>JABBOT010000017.1:10512227-10635984 GCA_016165875.1 Acanthopleura granulata
ATTTTTAAAGAAGTGGCTCCTGTGGACAAGATGGTGTGTTGTAAACAAGGCCTCATTAAATCTGTTATCGTGTGTTATTTAGTAATATTTGCCACGCGATGTTGTGTCTTTCGTTTCCAAAGTGCGGAAACACATTTTACTACAAAATAAAATAACGAATTAGGCAAACTAATTATTCGCCTTTGTACAGGCAACTCACATACTGACTGAAATTATGTCATACGTACATGTCGCATTTGCACACAAGTTTTGCCTATAAGGGCAGCTGAGCGGCCACACCGTTTTCACATCCAACATACTGAAGATTCTCTTGACGGACTCCTATAAGGAATTGCTTAACTTTGTGTGAAGGGGTTTAATATATTAGAGAGGCCCTACACACTGGATGACACAGAAGGTGTTGGGCTTAATATGAGGAAATGTAAACTCAAAACTTCAGAAGAGGGAATATGTAAGAAATTTCTCGCAAGATTGCATTTAACCATGATTTGATTGAAGGAAGATAACTCTTACTTCATTGCCAGATGACTAGCCTTACAAGTGAATTATGGCTGATCTGTCAGAATTCAATTCAGTGTCACATGATGTGTGTATGACTTGTAATGTGATGCGGATTTCCGACAGAAGATGGGCACAACGAATACCGATATCACTGTAGTCAACAAAGAGATAGATTTTATACAATTTAGTCAAACATTTTTCCAGGTTATCATCCTGTACGACCAACAGTAAAGCTTGATTTTACACGTCATGTGTCTCACTTATGGCTTGTACCAGATTTAGTCTTATGTCGCACTTAGCCTTTTACGTCAAACTTTACATCGTATATTGTACTTTACGTCTTAAATCGCACCTTTCGTCTAATATCGAACTTAACGTTTTATGTCGTACTTTGCATAGTATATGGCACTTTACGTCTTATATAGCACTTTATGTCTTCTGTCGTACTTTACGTTTTATATCATACTTCACCTCTTGTACACGCTTGTCAGTATTAAACCATATAGTGGACACACATCTCCATTGGTCTCATTTTGGGGAGCCATAGATTTGTGTTCACAATCTTCCAGAGCAAACAGAATTATCTCATCTACAAAAAACTTATGGTAAACTTCTCATCGGCCTATATATGTATAAATCTATTATTAGCATCTGGGAGGCCGCATTTATTTTTCATCTCTCAGGGGAAAATTTGTATAATTTCTAATGAGAGTAACTTCTTTTACGTTTTTCTATTTTTGAAACCAAATACAACTCACAAACACTCCTGTGGCAGTATAAACTTGGAGTAACGCAAAACAAAAATTATACATGATCTTTGGTCCCCTATAAAATCTATCAATAATTCGCCAGCAATAGGACGACCAGTATGTATTTTTCAGCAATAGGTGGCCCGAATATATAACAGAATCTCTTTCATTTATTTCTGCTATATTACAAACACAAAAATCGGTGAATGTAATCTTGGAACAGCCATCTGAAAGCCTCAGATATTAAGCAGGTCGAGATCTTTTCCAAAAACACATTCTGTAATTTGACTACGGCTGATTGGAGATTAAATTCTTGTTTTACTTTGAAACTTGCTGAGTTATTTTAGTCATATCAGTAATATAATGTTAAAAAAAAAGAGTGAAGAATCTAAACTATACGTATATTAAATAAGACAGGTAGGGTATGTACTAACATTAGGTAGGCCATATAAATATCAGCACATGTATGTACTTAATTTGTATTAAGTAGACCACACGTACACCAGCATTAGGTAGACCATACACGTATGTATTTATCGGCATAGATGTATTCATGGAGAGAGGGTATAAATCTGTATTAAGTATAGACCATACGTGCACCAGCCTTAGGTAGACCATACATGTATGTATTTATCGGCATGGATATATACACGGAAAGAGGGTATAAATCTGTATTAAGTATAGACCATAAGTACACCAACATTAGGTAGACCATACATGTATGTATTTATCAGCCTAGATGTATACACGGAAAGAGGGTATAAATCTGTATTAAGTATAGACCACACGTACACCAACATTAGGTAGACCATACATGTATGTATTTATCAGCCTAGATGTATACATGGAAAGAGGGTATAAGTCTGTATTAGGCATAGACCACATATACTCCAGCATTAGACAGACCATACATGTATGCATTTTTCGGCACGGATGTATATATGAAACGAGGGTAAAAATCGGTAATAAGTAGACGACACGTACAGCAGCAATAGGTACACTCAAAAAATTTAATCTGTTAGCTTTAACAGAAAGTCTGTTGTTTGAGTGGTGCTAGAATGTATTGTTATTATACCTTAATAACAAGCCTTTTATAGTATTATATTCAGCATAACATCCTGTTAGTCTAATGATTTTTTTAGGTTGAATTAATAGAATATATCTGCTATATTTAATAGAACAATCTGCTGTATCTACCATCACTCAGAGAACAGAATGTCTGTTAAATTTAACATTAATTTTTTGGAGTGTAGACCATAAATGTATGTATTTATCGGCATATATATGGGAAGAGCTTAAAATCGGTATTCAGTAGACCACAAACTCACGAAGGATGAAAAGAATGCAAATTTTTCATAAACATCGTCAAGAAACATTTTTTCACTGGAATCGTAAGAGAAACCAAAAATATATACGCCTGTGCCCATGAATACGTTATTTACACGGGATTAATAGATTCCACAGCAAATGATTCCAAGTGCCGTAATGCCGAAAATTAAATATTCACATTCATATATAATACGGAAATAAAATCCTAATAAAATATTAATATTATTTTTTTCAGCAATATTTGCATAATTTCTAACATAGAAACGGTACTTTTTTGTAACAGAAAGGCTCATATTTAGGCTTAAGTGCTTAAATGTTCAAAAATGATTGATAAAACTTAAGTGGACCAAGTTTTGGTCTCCACATTGCTGATGTTATATATATATATTTTTTGATATGTTTTTATATGTATTTTTTCAAGCATTAGGGGCACAAAATATATATACATAAATTCTACTAATATAACCTTAAGACTATCAAAAACTGTCTTTAAAGCAACTAAAGTTTTCACCACTTCAACAAATAAACGAATTTGGTATTTAAGAAAAATATATATGTACCGGTGTCCCCTTTAATTCTAAATGTACAATATCAGCATTAAGGCACCATTGTGTGTATGCATATATATATATATATATATATATTCCAGAAGTCCAAAAATCATTTCAATATTCTAAACAAGAAAACCCAATATTCCAAACAAGACATGACAAAACCGTTTCAATGTTTTTTTTATTTTTATTTCTCATGACATGTTTGATTTCTTTTACCTCGGTAAGTCAGAGGTCCACAGGAGAATCCACAAAACATAAATTTACTGTCAACGTCAGTTTTGTAATAGTTCATCCCACACTTCACGTTATCTTACACGCCCCAAAACTGAGCTGTAATTATAAACTTTCACATGAAGCAACACAAAGAAGTATAGAAACATCCAAACTTCATTACAAAGTCCATTAGTTTACTGAATTAAGAGTATGTAGTTGACTAAATTGCGCAAATAGTTCTTAAACTAACTAATTTTACAACAAATTTTAAGACAATATTGAGTCACAACAGCCATATACGAAATAAACTTAAAAAAATCATCAGCTAGAGACATGCCAACCATTAAGTTTCAGTTCAAATTTTCTCACCATTGTCTATCAATTAATAAATACATGAAACAATCCTGTTCAGTACTCAGTGTAACCTAATAACATGAACAAGGATATCATTAATTCATTTGTTGGTTTAATCAATGGCATTGTCCTAGATGTTACCAAAATATTGCTGTATGTTGTTTATAAAGGAAAAGGTTAAAAAGCCAATTTATTTCACATAAAAGTACAATATGTCCAGTTTGCAATGAACTAATACTGATGACTTCACCATATCTAGTAAGGGAATGCGAAGTGGCGCATAAAATAGAAACTACAATGCCCTCTTGAAAGACCCTACAGCATCCCTCAACAACAAGTTTAAAACTCTTGTCAAGAAGTTGAACGATAGTGGAGAAATAGACTGGAAACTGCAACAGGAATTAATAAACTACCTTGACCTCCTTATGCTAGCTGGAGCTTTAATGAACAAGGTATTCAGAGAACACCGGTAGCTCGCATGATTGAGCAGTTCGTAAAACTAAATAATGTTAAATTCAGGTGATACGTTCATATACTGATTTCTAAACCAAAATGAAGTAGAACGGCTGTCATACACAGATATTATTCTCTAATTAGATAGTGCTAAGACCTTGCCATTAAATCATCAAGTGAGGCCAAAATTATTATGCTGTGACAAATAGGACTGTTTATCGTATGACTTACAGAGCAGTGACTTTGTATGTTGTCATTGATGGGGAGTTCATTCACAAATTTGCGGCAGTGGTCTTTGATACGCAAATCGGGTACAAGATTTGGCATTCTGTGAACTATGGGTGGCAACTGCAACCCTGTGAATGGTTGAGCAATGGTAGTAAAAAACTTCCTTGTGGGGAGTACCAATTGGCTGGAGTGGTCTTTGATATGCAAATCGCTATCTACGACTGGCTATCCATGTATTATCAATGCATAGTCATTAGATATAAATCCCAACAACATAATGAAGAAAACATCACGAAAGCTAATATTTGACCATGATATTTGCCTTGGGTGAACTACTTTCTGAAATTTCTCCACATTTTTTCATGCCTCTATAATGGGCCTCTGGCGATTCTCACCAACAGACCCATAAAAATCAACCTGAGAAAGGGTAGAGGTCTTACAGTTATGAGAAAAAACCCCAAGGAGGTCCCCAAAACCATACCGTCTATACAATAAAAAATAAAAAATACAAAACAAGAAAGTGTATGGTCAAAAACATGAAATAAAGCATAACCATACACATGTAGATTTCTAGTTTGATGGCAAAAGCAACCCAAGACAGAAACTCAATATGTTTAGACAAAATACAAGATTTAAAATTAAACAAAAACAACCAATGGAAGAAACTATACAGGTTTAAAGCTTAAAAACAACTGCAGCCAACAGTAGACACCAAATACATGTAGTTCTTTGTTATAACATACACTCGTAAAGGAGGCACCATAATGTTCTTGATAAAAGTGAAATCAGTATAGAGGAGACACCATATACATCTTGATAAAAGTGAAATCAGCATCAGGGAGACACCATGTACACCTGGATAAAAGTGAAATCACCATCAGGGAGACACCATATACATCTTGATAAAAGGGAAAAAAAGCATCAGGGAGACACCATGTACACCTGGATAAAAGTGAAATCACCATCAGGGAGACACCATATACATCTTGATAAAAGGGAAAAAAAGCATCAGGGAGACACCATGTACACCTGGATAAAAGTGAAATCAGCATTAGGGAGACACCGTATACATCTTGATAAAAGGGGAAAAAAGCATCAGGGAGACACCATATACACCTGGATAAAAGTGAAATCAGCATCAGGGAGACACCATATACATCTTGATAAAAGGGAAAAAAAGCATCAGGGAGACACCATGTACACCTGGATAAAAGTGAAATCACCATCAGGGAGACACCATATACATCTTGATAAAAGGGAAAAAAAGCATCAGGGAGACACCATGTACACCTGGATAAAAGTGAAATCAGCATTAGGGAGACACCGTATACATCTTGATAAAAGGGGAAAAAAGCATCAGGGAGACACCATATACACCTGGATAAAAGTGAAATCAGCATTAGGGAGACACCGTATACATCTTGATAAAAGGGAAAAAAAGCATCAGGGAGACACCATATACACCTGGATAAAAGTGAAATCAGCATCAGGGAGACACCATATACATCTTGATAAAAGTGAAATCAGCATCAGGGGGACACCATGTACACCTGGATGAAAGTGAAATCAGCATCAGGGAGACACCATATACATCTTGATGAAAGTGAAATCAGCATCAGGGGGACACCATATACATCTCGATAAAAGGGAAAAAAAGCATCAGGGAGACACCATATACATCTTGATAAAAGTGAAATCAGCATTAGGGCGGCACCATATACATCTTGATAAAAGCGAAATCAGCATTAGGGAGACACCATGTACACCTGGATAAAAGTGAAATCAGCATCAGGGAGACACCATATACATCTTGATGAAAGTGAAATCAGCATCAGGGAGACACCATATACATCTTGATAAAAGGGAAAAAAAGCATCAGAGAGACACCATATACATCTTGATAAAAGTGAAATCAGCATTAGGGCGGCACCATATACATCTTGATAAAAGCGAAATCAGCATTAGGGAGACACCATGTACACCTGGATAAAAGTGAAATCAGCATCAGGGAGACACCATATACATCTTGATGAAAGTGAAATCAGCATCAGGGGACACCATATACATCTTGATAAAAGGGAAAAAAAGCATCAGGGAGACACCATATACATCTTGATAAAAGTGAAATCAGCATCAGGGAGACACCATATACATCTTGATAAAGTGAAATCAACATTAGGGGGACACCATATACACCTTGATAAAACCGAAAAAAGCATAAGGGAGACACCATATACAACTTGATAAAAGCGAAATCAGCATTTGGGCGACATCATATACACCTTGATAAAAGCGAACTCTGCATTAGGGAGACACCATATACATCTTGATAAAAGCAAAATCAGCTTTAGGGAGACACCATATACCCCGGACCATATCTAGAAACAGATCAAACATTCCGATCCCAAACTTTAAAGGTGACATTGTGACTGTGCAGCGAGAAATTTAATAAACTGTAACTCAAAATGGTGCTTTCTGAGAACTTTTAATGTTATGAAAGAAAGGAATTTGTAAGAAAGCTTAACTCTTCATTGATAAACTATCATATTTTTGTTCAGTTTACTTGTTAGTTTTAATACAGCTTGATTACTTTGAACTCCTCACAGTTTGAGAGCCCAATGGCTCCAGATATGGCAAAGCATTCAGAGAACATCGGTACTCGCCTGATTGAGCAGTTCGTAAAACTACATAATGTTAAATTCAGGTGATATGTTCATATACTGACTTCTAAACCAAAATGAAGTAGAATGACTCGTACACAGATGTCATTCTCTAATTAGATAGTGCTAAGACCTTGCCATTAAATCATCAAGTGAGGCCAAAATTATTATACTGTGACAAATAGGCCTGTTTATCGTGTGACTTACAGAACAGTGACTTTGTATGTTATAGAGTTGTAGAGTATAGAGTGTGATATGCATATCAGGAATTACGTTTGGCAATCCGTGAACTGTGAGTGGCAACTGCAACCCTGTGAATGGTTGAGCTATGCTGGTAAAAAACTTCCTGGAGTTTGAGTACTAACTGGCTGGAGTGGGTAGTTACTGTAACCCCATGACTGGCTCGGTAAATACTCAGCTGACAACTGCCACTGTCTAGGAAAGTACACGCATCGGCCATTGTCATATGCCCCGAGTACTAAAATGGATGTGGAAAGTTTTGAACAGATAATGTGTGTTCCAGAGAAAATGAAGTCCAAAAATTCGGTAAACTTTGGTACTCCATAAATCTGGTAAAGTAACTAGAGAGACAATAAGCTTCTCTAGATAGGTGTTTGCATACGAAACTGTAGACCGACATGAAGGGCATGTAGAAATCTGTGTTTACAGGAGAACAGAGTGAAGTCCACAAAGCAGCAAAAATGATGACAAATCTGGTCAAATCACCGGAGGAACCTGCTTATCAATACCCCTCTAGTTCACCTACATGTAGGAAAGCACGAAAACTGTAGCTTCACACGAAAGTGTTCTTGATTACAAGGAATGGGTAAATCAGGTCCATAAATTTAAAAAAAAAATATAGTCACAAGAAATTGTGGCCCTTCATGGAGGCTTTCTACAGAAGATGTGTTTACTACAGAAAACAAAGTCAAGTTACTATAACTAGTAAAGTTTTACAATGGTAGCCAATCAATCAAAATCATTAAAACATTCACAAAGCCATTAAAAGTAAAACCCATAAAAAAGTTCAACCTCCCATCAGCAGGCCGTAGGTATATGTACACGCCATCCATGATCCCTTAAATATGAGTGAAAAATATTCTAAAGAAAAATAAAAACACTTACCTCTCCATTGCTGTTTGTTGGAGCTCAGCCTTCATGAAAGCCCAATACACAGGAGCTAAAAAAAGCCTAACCTTCCATCCAAGTATGTATATTTACACACCATCCATGTACCCTAGCTCCCTAGGGAGCTAAAATAAAAAAGTTTAACCTTCAATGCATGTATGACAGCCCAGTACGCAGGAGCTAAAACAAAAAAAAGCTTACCGCTTCATTCAAGTTTGTACATTTACACACCATACCTCAGACTAGGGAGCTAAAAAAATAAACCCTTAATCTTCAATCCGTGCATGAGAGCCCATTATACAGGTCAAAAAGAAAGCTTAACATTCAATTCTTGTATGAGAGCCCATTATACAAGAGTTAAAAAGGAAATTAACCAGACACCAACACCAACATCGACAATTTTTCCCCATCTCACAACACCTTGCCTTATATCGTACAGGCAAGATAAAAACCACAAAAATCCTATCAAGGCCACATTACTGATATGCAACAGAGAAACATTCCAACGCAGCTCACAGGCCAAACAGCCAGCTTCCTTGTGAATGATTCCAAGGAATTCTGTAAAAAGATGGCAACAATTCACAACCCTAGAAAACTAATCAGCTACAGTGTTGAAGCTCTATTCACCAATGTTCCAGTGAAAGAAGTCCTTGAAATCACCTATCACCTAAGATTCCAACCTTGACCTCCAGCCTATAGACAGTGACAGTATACTAACCCTAGCTAAATCCTGTCTGGAAACAACATCCTTCACCTGGGGTGACATAACAGTTGGATCAGAGAATTACCCATGGCATTCTCCGCTGTCACCAATCATTACTAAAATCTACAACACTCATTGCGAAAACTGTGCTTTAAATAGAGCAGCAGTGTCTCCGGCAGGTAGGTCCGAAAAGTTCGACACCAAGTTTCGCATGCTCAGTGAACAAGAGGACAATATTTGACTTCAACTCCACCTAAATTTCACCCTACCGTTCCTAGGTGTCCTGGTGAAATGACGAGAGGGCAAACTACAAACAAATGTATATCGGAAAACTGCTTACGCTGACCTGTTCTTCCATATTAAAACACATCAGCCCTAAGAGATCAAAACTGACATAATGAGAACACTGACAAAGTCTGTCATAGCCACCTCTTCAACTTAAGGTTCACTAGACCAGGAAATAACATACATGTATATTAGATGTATTCACGAAAAACAACCAGTGTCATGTCTATAATGAGCTCATGAAACCACAACTGCAACCAACGCATAAAAAATCACTGATCCTCATGACCTTGCCATGCATCGGAAAAACAAGCTACCAAAGAAGAAGAACTCTACAAAAACAAGCTCCCCTGGGCGTAAACTTTACAAGCACTGCAACCTCAAAAACATCCTACATGCAAATGGAAAGCAAACACCCTCCTATAGACCATCCCCTAAAGCCGGTTACGTCTGTGTAAGATTACTTGCTGATGTAGAAAGCATTACATTGGTGAAACCTTCCAACCCCATACCATTAGGGATTACCAGGCCTCTACAAAACAGTAAGATTCCAAATGACGGTTTACATATAATTACATATAACTAGGTGATACTCTTAACAGGAGAGGTAATTTTTCTTAAATTCTTGCTCAGCATCATGCGCTGGCTCTTCCTCTCATTGAACAGTTTTGGCCCGGTCTTCTTGTAAGCAATGTGTGTTTCAAGATCCTTAAGGCAACTTGGAAGTCTTGTTTGAGGAAATCCAATATCTTTGCTTTACCTGAATAGTTAAAAATAAACATCTATCATAAAATAATGTGGCTACCATAGTTTTCTTCTTAATCTGTCCAAGTTTTTCATATTCAACATGTAATAAAGATTAACCCCTTTGTCATAACATTTTTTTTAACAATCTTCTTAAAAACTCAGGTCTTGAGAATGTTCATTCTAGTAATTTTTGACATTTTTCCAGTTGTTTAACCACCGTTTATATACCAACACAGATTATGCTTGAAACCAACGTCCAAAATAAAGCCACTTGACTTTCAAAGTTTCCCGGCTAGTGTCCGCCACAGTTAAGTTTAAATTACTGAGTTGTTACACGGCCGGTATCCTTTCTCCGCATTTGCACCATGTCTATATGGCCTTCACTACAAGCCCGGTACAACCGAGACATTCATCAACTGAAAAGAGAAAAACTATTTGCTAGTTTGTTTAGTTTTGTAAAATACTGAGTCTGAATTTATATAAGAAAATCTTAAGCACGATGACGTAACGCCTCCTGATGCGTATAGGCAGATACCTCCGTCACGGTTGTATGGTCATGGTTTAAAAATTCGTAAAAATATATTATCAATTAGAATATTTTAGTTCTTCAATCTGAGGGATAGTTTTAAAAAAATGTGTTCTCTTCTTTAATGACCCAATTTAAAGTCAATGTCCATAGAATTTCCAAAATCAATTTTTACAGCTAAGTTAGAAGCACTTTTCAATTTAAGAAAAAGAAAAAAATGAAATTAGCATATATGTTAGTGTTCAGAAACATAAGCTCTTGTACAGGTCGAATTTGTTGAGGTTTTAGCTACATATACATAATGCTTGTGTCTGTTTGGAAGAAACCCCATTCCATTGCAAGATATTTGTGCAGGTTTTCTTTCATAAAACCGAACAGAACACACCACAAGCTGAAGCCTGTGACCTCTATGGCAAGAGGTTACAGTGATTGTTGGGTAATCGCCTGAACCAAGTGGCCAAATCAAAGAGACTCCTCAAGATTACAATATCTAGAAAGGACACTAGAAAGGATCCATATGTGCGTGCTCATCAGATGATGATTCTCTTATCACAGCTCTTCTTCAATCTTTCTCTGCTCTATTTATCCCACAATGGTCAGATAACACATACAAGTAGAGTGCCACTGGGACAAAATACAACTGTTTTGGAAGTACTAACGGTGGATTCGAGAAGATAATAGCCTCTTATAAGGAAACGAGTAGAAAAGTTGGAGGCTGAATGCTTTATTTCTTGAATTTCTCACACATTGGGTGTTGCCGGCCAAAAGACGTTTCATACCTTTACTTGTTATATATATGTATGAGGTTAGTATATGGCATATATAGGGTTTATGGGCTGGTTTCTGACACAGCCAGACCACGTTAATTGGCCTCACATTCCCGCCAAACAACACACGTGCTGACACAGTAGTTCCACGTATCCTACAAAAACCGCAATGACACAATTGCATACAGTCCATCGATGTAGATGACCTCAACAAATTATATCAAAATTCTAACACTCATGGCAACCCTGAGTCCTTCACCCGAACTCAACAAAACTGCCGCAGATCTCGGACTCGACGGCAATGAAACTGCTCTCGATGAGGTCTGTGCTAATGTCACCCAAACTTATCTGTCTTCAAAATCAACAGAAAAAATGAAATTTTTTGATGCCCTTCTAGGTTGTATTATGAAGATTTAAGTAAAGGCGACAATGAAAGCGTCAAAGTTTTCAATATGTCTTCGATGCCAGAACTCTGTTACATTTCAGGACCAAGAGTATGTTACCGAACTTTTCAAAATGGCTGCCAATGGTGAGTATGGTATGTTTGGTATGTTTGAAGTTCTCTCAGCTAATGTGACAACAAGACAGTTTTATCAGTAAAGTTAGTAAATTAAGAAAGCAGGATTCGAGATTCAACCAGAAAATGACAGAAATGGGCAAATGTAGGTGCTACCTAGATGAACTAAGCCACATGTAGGTCAATGAGGCTCTTCGAGGGGCCGGAGACTGAAGCGGTCGCTAAGTTTTGGTTTTAATAACATCCGTTGAGCGCTGCCCATTTCAAGTGCTGTGTTTGTGGTGACGTTCTGGGGACTTCATCAGGTCTCACTCATGACGGGCAGGATTTCAAATCAAGGTTGAAAATAAAGCTGAACTGCGAAATTCATATTAGCATGCTATTTCATGGTAACTTTTACGGATTTTACTGACACTAGCGAGTTTTTAAGCAAAGGTGTAAATTGTGACTGTCATGTACTTGTTGGGTACCATTACCATTTGAGGCAGCTTGCAGAGTGTTGAGTTTGACTTATGCAACCCATTAAGTTCAGTAGCTTCAACAAGATGGCAGTCACATTAGGTTTGTACTTGTGAATAATGTACGGATTGCATTTATGTTTTAGACAGTCAAAGAGTTTCACCGTAAGATCTACTTTGATTCAAGACCTTATGTTGTGCATGTAACTGTCATGATACAGTAGTTGTACATTTGCAGTGATAGGTTAACAGGATAACTTTATCCCAAATAAAAACAACAACATCAACTACAAAAACGTCAAAGTAAATGTAGCATAATCTAGGCGTCTCAGGTGTGTTTTAAATATTACTGGTTCATCATTTTTAAAAAGACTTTAAGTAAGGGCCCAAGGTGTATCCTACTTTTGCTTTAAAATACTTTAAATTTGATCTAAATTCATAAAGAAGAAAATTGATTAATTATTCCAAAAGTGCTACAATTTTTTGATATCCACAAAATTGTGAATTTATGACTCTTCTAGGCATATTTTGTGAAGTTTACGAGTGATATTTCTAAAAGCCAAGAATAAACCTCAGAAAATGTAACTTGGGGATGCAATAATACGAAATGATTTTGTTTTTTGACAAAATTCCGTACCGGAAATACACATCTTACCAAGATGACCAATCTAACATTGGCATAGACACTAACAAATGTCCGCTGCAACTGGCATACACTCTCATCAGTTCGGTGAAAAGAATTTCAGATATTCGAAGAGGATTAGCCTTAAACTTAATGCTGTAGCAAGTTCCCACATCGTTTGATTTTCATCATTGCATCATGACTCACAATCAAGACTACTTAACTGGTATGTTTCTACAAAATCTCAGATTGAGGCAATAGAGCAGGACATATATACATGTACATGTGTATTTCAACAAAATGTTGTTTATTAAATTACGATTTTATTTCAGCATGCAGTAAGACTGATCCACTTACACCCTGACCCCAACTGTTATTTTACTGACGTCTGTCTTTTTTTCAGCTCTTATCCTGAACAAGATTAATGGCATCGAAGAAGCTAAGCAAATCTTCCTTTTTCCACCTTCAGTTTTTTATATGCCCTTTTTCTGCTACCTACATGACAAGGCACATATATAACCTAAATATTCCGACTGTTTCATTGGCTCAGGCTTTTCATTCAACCGCTTCTAAAACCTGCAGTTTATATTTTTCTATATAATTAGAAAGTGTGTTGTGACTGAAATGACAGTACAAGTCATATAGAATGGCTTTGGGTTATTTTGAACTGTTCTATTTTGCACTCTTTTCCTTCCAATCCCAATCCCGTCTTAAACTATTTCTTTAATACTTTTTCATGTGATGCTGTACATCTGTATAATGTGACATTTTCTTATGTTTAGAAATTCCCACAACACAAAGTAACTCAGAAAACCAAGACGGTGAGTAGTACTTACTATTTGTTTCCCACTCTTTCATGAAAGATGAAAGATATACTTCATGAAACTTCAGTTCAAAATTCCCAGCTGTCATTGGTGGGCAGTGTAATACAGATTACACTCGGTAAATTTGTGCTTAGGGTTATATTAAAAAATTCACTGACTCTGCGGAGGAAGTTTAAGAGATCGGCAGCATAAAATATGTCGTTTTCTCCATATTTGTGCGGTTTCTGGGGGGTAGAATAGGCTTTAACACCTTCATTTTGGTGAAACGCAATACTGCTGAGCCTTGTTGTGCACCTCAACAAATCCTGAGAATGCGCAGCAGCATTCTCAGTTTGACTGTTGGGTTTAAGAACAAACAACAAACACAAAGACAAAGATGTTAAACTTTTAAACAACCTGACCCATGTATTTGTTTTGCTTATTGATCAGGCTTGTGATTGTTTTTGTTTGATTGAGCACTTAATGGTGTTATATCAAGATAAAAATGTGAAAATCTGGTGAAACATCAAATTATGTGTGAATATATGTTTACAGTAACCTTGAGTCTAGTTTACTGCATGTAATCCTCATTGGTTTTTGGTTGCCCTGTTATAACTGTTGTTGGAGTTGGACAATATTATGTGAAGTGGTTCAGGTGGCAGATCCTCAGAAAAAAACCTTGTCTAGATTAATCCAGGACCAGTATCCTTACATTGCCCTTCCAGATCTTGAACAAAATTTCCCCGTGTTTAAAATACATATAGCTTTGAAATAGGTGAAATTAGTCAACCAGCCCTTTGCTGAGTTGAGATGCACTTTTGTGGCAAAGAGACCAACCCATCAGAATTCTTGTTCATGCTTGTTTGTTGTATATTTATACATCCCCTTAGTTCGAAAGGAGTAAATGCATTTATTATGGAACATGCATGGTTTCTGATTACATGAGAAGTGTGAGATATATTACATCTCAGAATCATCTACATTGGAAAGTTACACAAACAAGGCTCCATGTACTGGTAATGTAACTGAACCCTCATTCTTCAGATAAATTATCTCGTCACAGGCTAAATTTGTTCAGGTTTATATGCTAAATGTGATAATGTCTTTTCACACAGACACATTTGGACCGCACATGCCTGATGTCACAGTAGATGCCATCAGTTCAAATCCTCCTGCCAGTTTCAAAGAGAAGGGTAATGTCTTTAATGAAAGATACATGTATACATACAGCATGTTGTCACTCTGTTTGATGCTGAATTTCCATAGGCTAATTTATTGATCCTGTCTAAATTAATACATTCACGCCTTCTCCGTTAGATCTCAAATCAACCTATGAGTTCTAGGCTGACTATACAGTATTTGCCTTAACATTTCGGGGGGGGGGGGGGCCTTTTTGGCTAAGGTGATTAATGTGCTAGTGCACCCAGGAACCTCTCATTAGTGCAGTTGCCTTGAGTTCAAGTAGAAGATAAGGCTGGCTTCCTGTCCGCTTCTATATAGGAAGGTCTGCCAGCAACTTGCGGATGGTAGTGGATTTCCCCGGGTTCTGCCTGATTTCCCCAAAACATAATGCAGTGAAAGTGAAATATTATTGAGTACGGTGATGAACACAAATCAAATAAATAAAATAATTAGCATTCCAGATGTGATAAAAAAGACACATTTTCCTTCACTATGTGCATTGCATTCATATTCAAAAAGATTTTTCAGGGATTGATTTGAAGTTGGTATGATGTCCTACCGGGCAACACAAGTTTTTTTCACGATAATATTATGAAAGTCTTTGGGGCCCGCTGAAAGTGCATTTTTTTCATTTGAAATTGCAAGGCAAATATGATGTTCCCTTTTTACACAGGAGGCGATGCTAAAGGAAATGTGTAGAGCAACCTTGCTTGCTGTGTGTTTTAATAAATGGAGGGTATTTATGTTAAGTTTGCTATTGCTCTAGGCAGGTTGGCACTGACACTAAAGCTTCGATTGGTTTTGTGTTTGTTGTATTCAGTTATCTACGTGTACATATATGTGATTTTGAGTGAAAAACATTTGAAGATCATTTACGTGAACAGTACAGTGACCCTATTCAAGTTCTACGTTGTCATTGTGAGTGTCTGACACTCCATACTAATATATCATATTTTGAAGACATTGTAGCTTAAATGTGTTTGGGAAGACCCCATCTGAAGAACTGAGCTGAAATTCACGCAATCTGCTGTGTAAGATGCCAGATAATTTTTAGCCTGACAGCCATATGTCTTCTGTGACAAATTTCAAACCACAACACTCTTTTGAGGCTCTATTAGAAACTCTTGTGAAAAAATGAATAATCCTTATCGAAAATGTCACCGTTTGCATGTCATAGTGATTTTAAAACCTTTCTTTGAGACTGCTGGTCATTGAAACATATGTATCAGCTGTTAGGAAATGACTTACGATCAGAATGCTCTTGTGGAATGTTGATCTATTTTATGATGATGCCATTCAGGTGTACAATTGCTTTTTTGAGCATACATCTATGCATCTAAGGAGGAGTGAGGAGTGAGGAGGTGTACGTTTAATTGACGTATGAATGCCTTGTTTTCTGTTAGATAAACCTTTAGAGGTATAGGAAGAGGGCACAGCATCAATCGCACCTTCACAGCAGACTATCAGGACTCAGGTATGTATTTTAAACAAAATAGTTTTAATGCACTGTTAGGTGAGGGTGACACCATTACGATGAGGTAAGGCTCCCCTGAGGCCACACAGGGCATAAAATTTGTTACTGATAGGTTTGAACTTTTGGATATATACATGTAACTATGGAAATGAGGATCTGCATGGGGTGACACAGGTGGTCCTTATTAGTCTCTTCATCCAAATCTTATTGTAGTTGGTGTTCAGATAGCTTGTCATGATCCCTTGACTGGATTTATTTTTATAATTATGGTCATGGGCAATTAAATTGCACGTAAGTCTTATATTAGATTGTAATTTGTCAGTTTGTGAATTAATAATGAATATTATTAATAAATTAATATGAATAAACATAATGAATTGTTTATATGCAGAATACATGCACTTTAGTATTGGTCTTCAGGTCACTGTGTACAGCTGCGCTGAGGTCCATACCAGTGCAGTGCAACATTAAGCAATAGCACATGTATGAAATTCCTCTGTTTCGGTGCTCGATGGCCATTTAATATTTTATGGTTGAACAAGTCATTTTGTGTTTTAAACACATCTTGTAGGATATGTTTAGGGAATCAGTTTAGTGATGTGTGTAATGGTGTGTAGAATGGTTTGGTTGTTGTCCTTGTAGATGCGGAGGATTCAAAGAGTGAGTTTGTCCCCAGCAGTGAGGAGGACGAGAAAGTGCAGGATATCTCAGATGATCCAGACGAACCCCCAGGAAAGGTGGGTTATAGTATGTGTACTTCCTTCATTGGAGGTCATTTATGGAAAGCAAAGACCGTCAATACCATGACGCCAGGCAGACATGTGGTCAATTCTCCAAACACAAGTGTTCATTCCCAAACATAAAAATCATAAGCGGGAGAGTAGTCATGTCCAAGCAGACAAGAAGTGTAGACTGAATCTTTGTTTTCAGACAAGTGATGTTTATTCTAAACAGTCAACTCCTACACAAGTAGTCCTACACAACACACAAGTAGTCATTACCAAACCGATAATTAGTTGTTCTCAAACAGATAAGTCACACTGACAAGTGGTCATTCCAAAAATTTGGGGGGGGGGGGGAACGGTGTAAAACAACACACTAGTCAGTAAATATCTAAGTTGGTCACTTTTAAAATGCAATAACCTGATAACCATTCGAAGGATTTTAATAAACTACATGCTGAATCACAGAAAAATCAAAGGGCTTTTTAGTGAAATGTTCATCTCCTAGGCATTTGAAATAATAATTTCTAACAAATGTAGAAAAAGAGAAACTTGACCCTTTTTACAATGAGGTCATTCACCCGACATCGACTACAGATCTTAACAATGCAACAAACCTTCATCTTACCCAAAAAGGAGGGACAAACTCTATTTTTTTTTTGAAATTCTTTTTTTCCCATACTGTAATGGCAAGGTGACAGATCTGTTATAAAATAGGTCCCTGCCTAAACCCGTCTATGTGAGTACATGTACTTACTAACATCTATAAATACCTGATTTAATGCTACATTTACGTGTATTTCTTAATTTACTTTAGGTTGGAGGTTGAAATGGATTGCATAGTATTCACCCTTGATTCCACAAACTGACTTTTTGCTGAAAATGCCAATTTCTCTTTGTTTTCTCACAGCTTGCAAACTTATCTTTCGACGGAGGAACAGGGCCTGGCAAGAAAAGGCTATTAATGCTCTAAAGAAGGAGTTTCGTCTAAACCTAGAAAATGGAACATACCCATCTTTTTCACAAATCAGAAGTGTGCAGAAGAAGTACCCCACCTGGCTGAGTAAACGTTCTGAGGCACAAATCAAATCTAAAATCATGCACATTAAAAGCAAACTGCAACAGTGATTCCAGTTTGAGATATGTGTAAACCAATAAAACTGCTCATTCAGATTTGTTATGTGAAAAACAAAGTATGAGAAATTTTCTCATTATTCCCTGAATTGACTTCCAAAGTCTTTGATGGTTATCTGAATTTATGTAACGTCAGTTCAGCCAATTGCTGTTTGTTTGGCTCTAGACGCATAGTGGTTTAACTGTGAAACAATTCTGAACATATTTATTGCTCTAAGAAGACCAGTCATAACTTGATAGAATAATTAAAATATTGAAAAATTTACTTTGTCTTCTGTAATTCCGCTGGATGAATGTAGTACCAAACTTGTTGAACCTGTGGTAGGTTTTGTGGTTTAGATTTGGTAACCCATGTTGTCTTGTGGTACCCATCCAAATGTGTTGACAAATATTTCTGGCTGCACATGACAACCCATTCCTGTTCTTATATGTATTTCGCATAACCTCTGGGCGGACTAGCTCAGCCTTTTCCAAGTCATTCACATGCTCTGCTAGTATTGAGCAAGAGTTAATTTTATAGTAAATCGTGGATCTTCTATAAATCCTTTAAGTCCGTTAAGTGTGTACAGTTTTGTAAGGTCATCATTTCATTTTATCAATCTTTGGTCACTGCAAGTTGATTTTACCCAAATTGTTGATTAGCGGTGAACGGCTAGGGCCCGAAAAGTAGATGTTGGAAGCAGTTAATATTAAACGAACATTTACCATATTAAAGGCAGGTGGGCTCTCTGAAAAGGTGCATACGGAAAGTAAGTTCCGCAATTCTGTTCAAATACCTGTGTTCAACAATCTTTTAGCAGTTTTCAGTTGGTTATTTTGCCATTTATAAGGCATTTTGAATCAACATAGCTTTTGTGCAAAGAAGTTTGCAAACTGTTCAAGTGGATTTCATCAAGTATTGTGTGGATTTAGCATTATGGGATTTATTTGAAGCCACACAAAACTCTTAATTAAGCAACCCGTGGTTATCACTGAGGCGATTTTTTACACATGCAATTAATGCTCTGATGAATCAAAAAAGTGTAAAATGTGATTGGTTTTCAATTGTGTGACCCTTTAGCTAATGAAAAAAGACACGATCATTGGAATCCATGTGTTTTAATGATAACATTCATGCATTTCTATGATCACTGGTTTTGATGTAAAACAACGGCTTTACAAGTATGGTTCTGGAGTGAGCAGTGTTGAAGCAGTGGTTGAAATTACTCAATGAAAACGTCATCTGGCATCTCGTAAAGAATTATACGTCAATATTGGGTGTATCCGCCTTATTACCTGGATGACAGCCCGAACCCTTCTCCTCATACCATCTGTGAACCTCTTGAGATACCAAATGACGTTTGCATTGAGTGATTTCAACCACTGTATGTTAACGCGCTGTAATAATGCGCTGATATATTGATGTTTAGTGCCATAATGTGCTAGAATAAGGTAAAGTGGGTGTGCACGTGCTGCGAAATACACAGTAATTAAGTTCATGCAATTTCTGGTTGTACACTGTAAAAGTACTTCTTGCTACACTGTAAGAAATGTGTTCACATTCAAATGTTTATTTCAAGCGGTTACTTTTGAAACACTTTTACTTTGTGTTATGGTTACGGTTACAGTATGTCATTTGATCTACTCTTTGTAGGTGGCCTTTGCCCTGCTACATGTTGTAACAGGATGAGTACCGTTGTGACTCTCAGGCACCTTGAGGTAATTTTGTGAGCATTTGTAATTCTGGGAAATGACCATTGTAGTCACATTATACGGTGGCAGGGTGCTACATTAAGGGGTGTTATGCATATTGTTTTCTTTCGCAAAATTAGTATTTGGCGTTACAGTTCAAAAGGTTGTTGTTGCAATATTACATTTCAAGAATGACAACTAGTCGTGATGCTTACGTTTAAACACTACTGTCATTAACCTACACGTGTTTAACGAATTGGTTACCAGCTTGATGGACATTTTGGAGTTCGAATGAACGTAAAGTTACATTGTAATGTCTTTTATATTGCATTTAGGTAGCATATACTTGATGTTACGCGCTGCTGTGTATATCCATGGCCAAAGTACTTACCATGTAGTTGTCAGGTTATATTGTGATACATACTCACCTGGGAACCTCATAATGTTAATTGCATATGTGCAACTGAAAATTGATTGTTGTACTTGAATATGCACAGTGACTACCGTTGGTAGGGTTATTGTGTATACAATAATGATCATAGACTTACAATTTTGTAATTATCATTACAGGGTTTTTTTCTCCCCTCGCTGGATAACTGCACCACACATTGATGGTGGTCCCCAATAAAGTATTCGAACAGCAGTCCACTTTGTGTCGTCTCTATCCGTCGGGCCCAACTCGCCCTCATTACACTTTTTTCATGATTACTTTCTTGCTGGGTAATTACATGATCAAGCTTTGTTTTCAGAATTTTCTCATAGGTACATGTAGTCCAATTTTTGTTCAACTCTGACACGTTTCATTCGTTATAACTTGAATTTGTTTAAATCTATTTTGATTTACAATGTTGAAATTGTGATTTCATGTGATTCACATGATTGAGCGTGCTTAATAATTGTGTTGATTGCATCACATATCATCTGTTTGGCTTTATCCACAAATAATTAGTAAATAGTATACAGGGCGGTCGATTTCACTGCTTTTGTTGGAGACCAACCCGGGAAGCTGAATACGTGGGAAGTTATCAGTGAACTTGCCAATAGCTTTTGGTTTACACAAGTTTCTTCCAATGATTTCCTTCACCCGCTTTTACCAAAATACTGCCGTCATATAGAGGGGTTGCAAAACCTACTTTTGGCAGTCATACTGAGGTACTCTGGCTATACGATAGTCAAACTTTTCGTAATACGCCACAGGCGAATGTAAGACTCAAAGTCTTGGAACCTGAGAGTGTTATTGGATTCATCAGAGAGCCGTATTAGATCCTGCTTCTTCACAATTGGTTTTCACTTCCACAAATCAAGATCGTCTTAATGGGTGGCATCATCATGTCATCCGTTTAAAAACTTAATCAGGAACTGCGATGGAAAGGCTTTCAAAAGAAAAATCGTCCGTTTGAAGTTATGGATAAAATAAACTCTTCTTGTCTGCGGTCTGGCCTGTGGGTTTTTTCTTAATAAGAATTCCGCTGTTTAATGTTTTACCAGAGCTTCAACAAAAGTCACCATTGACGATTTTTGAACCAAGTCACTTGAGGAATAATTCCTAGCCTATAACTAGTAGTTCTTCGGTATGGAAGAGGGACACGTAGCTTGCTGACAGATATGGGCACATTTTGATAAATCTTGCACAGATAACAGGCTTTTGTTCGTTACATGCCCTGTTTATTAGAAGTTTCACCCAAGTTTCCATGCCACTGAAGCTTCCATGTCTACAAATTGCTACTTGTCTGTCTGTTCGCCCTCGAATTGAACATCGGGTAATTCTTTGACCTGTTGAGCGTCACTAACCGATGTTCGGAAAGTTGATGGTCCATCTTTTTTAGTCAAAGCTAATCTGTTACACCATGTACATATGTATGTGTATGCACAATAAAACGGACATGTACTGATTTTACCGACTGCGGCCTGGTAGTTACAGTCATATGAAAGACTTTAAATATGTTAATTGTTGCCACCTCGCTTGGCTCCAGTAGTGCGATGCTAGAGCAGGGAAACAGCACAGGTTGGCCTGGTGTGAATATATTTATTAATTTAATTTTATTGGTGCTTTACGCCGTACTCAAGAATACTTCTTATACGACGGCGACCAGCATCTTGGTTGGAGGAAGCCCAAGAGAACCAGGGGGAAACCCACGACCATCCGCAGGTTGCTGGCAGACCTTTCCACGCAGGGCGGAGACGAAGCCAGCATGAGCTGGACATGAGCTCATAGCGACCGCATTGGTGGGAGACTCCTGGGTCATTGGGCTGCGCTAGCGCGCTAACCGACCGGTATCAGTATAATGTGCCTCGATGGAGTGTCATGTCTTGTGTCTTCGACGCGATGTTCCAGTGGCGGCAGTGCTTGGATTCTTCATACTACAAGAGGACACAATATGGATACCTTCTAATGACTCCTCGAGTTCATATAACTACGAACTAAAAGTACGAAGTAAAACCCAAGCATACATACACTTCAACGCCAAGCTAAAATTCGTGTTAAGAGGCATACACCCGCGCAAAACCATTGACAGTACTATTGTCAAAACCGGACAGTGACAATCTTATTAATTGTCTGTTCGAAACGAAATTGATCCAAATTTGTTTTAGAGTTTTATTGACGCATGTGTGGCGCATGTTCAATATTATTGCTCAATATTTCATTTTTCACGTGGCGAATGGACATCATGTCATCATGTAGTGACCACCGATCCGTCCATGACAATGTTTCTTAGGAGACTAAATATCATTAATATTGTCGACCATGATGCGTGTGTCTTGGCCGCTTAAGACTGGACATCTGGCGAATTAGAGTCCAGCAGATAAGCACATGAAAATGACGGTTTTGTGCATTTTGTGACAAAAGTTTCAAATTTGGAACATAAATAAATTATCGAAAGCTTGACATTTTCTTATGTAGTGCCTTGTAGTGCTCTCTGTCAACTTTTAGACCCAGATTTACGCTCCTCAGGCATAAGTACCGTAATCCGAAATGTAGTTAAAACTTGGTCAATCTTGCCCATAATAGCAACACAAAGGATTCAATTATCGGGGACAATATACGAATACTAGTGTAATAATCATTTGTAAGCATAATATCTATGTTTGCATTTGCAGTATAGGGAACACCTAAAGCTGACCTATTGAAATTTCCAAATCAGAGTTACTGTTAGCGTTAACTACCTCGGGCTCTTATAGGGTTTAAACCAGGTCTCTTAAACTTAGCCAAAAACTGACCCAATAATCTACACAAGTTGGCACAGAAGAAGTTCGTCTTTTGGACGCCTATCTAAGCGAACTGACAAATTTATTACTCCCTTCCTCCTCCCATCATTGCCTAAAAGATATTACAATGCTACATCAGCTGTTGGTTTGTCCAAGAAAAACAGAGCAGAAATATTGCGGTGTTCGATATTATAGGAAATAACATAAAATAATTTCATACACTTGCTATGCACTGCGCCCAGATTTGTCTAGCACAGCAGCATTTTCCACTCCACTCTAAAGACATATTTATGACTTTGTGTTTGGACATTCACACATCCCAAGTGGTTTTCTTGCCACGACTTACAAAATATTGCACTGAGTCTCATCCAGTTATTACATGCCTAGTCGAAGGGCTGAACATACGCTTGATCCCAAGATAGATCCATATATGTGTTACCTAGCAAATATAGATGGTGTTTCTCTGTTCCAAAGCATTACGTTTCCTCTTGTTACCAGAAGGAATGTAGGACAAAATGTAGCACCTGTTTTAGAAGAAATAAAATTTATGGGACAGACTAAACAGAACATAGGACATATTTCAAGCCGGTGCAGAGAGTTTCTCACAAAGGAGCGGAATGTGTTTGTTTGGGCTTACTGAAACAGCCAAACTAGCTGTTATAATTAGCCCATTACAGGTACTTTCCCCGCGGAGCTCCAGTATTTCAGATATGTAACTGGGATTTCTGAGGCCTGTTTTTACAAAGCCGTCGCAAAGTTGCACTAAAATTTCACATCTTCATGGATGAGGCAGTGGATCTACTATCCAAGCCCAAAGGGTGACGGTCCAGGTACCATCTAGGTCCTGGAAGCTCAGGTCTTTCTGCTATGTAGAAAGGTGTTTTGCATGATATATGGTGAATGAATTTTTTATAGGAAAACAGGATATACTGCGTAACTGTCCCATTGTTATTTCAGGCCGTTCCTTTTGTATTTGTTGTAACAATAATCGCAGAATTTATACCGTGTATCACTGAGTGAAATACGGCAATCAGTGAGACTGTATCGGCACGGGTTGAATGATTAGTGATATATGGTTGAATTCTGTTACTGCAGCTGATCTAAGCATGACCCAGTGGTAAGAGCACACTACTGGTGCAGTACAATGACCCAGGAGCGACAAACGCATTAAATGTGGGAAAGCCAGCCTGCAAGTTATGGATGGTCGTGGGCTTTCCCCAAGCTCTGTCCGGTTCCCTCCCACCATGCATAATGCTGGTCGCCGTCGTATATAAGTGAAATCTCCTTGAGCGTGGCGTAAAACGTCAGTCAAATAACTAAATAAACCATATTTGTGTCATCTCTTGTAAGCAATAAATATGCGCTCCTTGAAATTCCCTTTTAACATTGCATCAAATGTCTGATGTACCGTGAATTGGCGATCTTATTGAATCAGATCCCCCCCTCCCATCAGTCACTCATCACAGACAAACACACACACAAAGGCTGTAATATCAGAATTTACCGGAAAGAGTCCAGATTTGATGCATTTCAAAACACGTAGAACATGCTAGTGAAAAATTCCACATCTAGTGCCAATACACACGTTGCTAGATGAATACAGGCGCTGTGCTTCACTGAGTATAGAGATTCTGATAAAAGTACTCCAGTTGTGTTCAATGTAAAACTTGCTAGTTAGCTAGTTTATTTGTGCAAAATATACATTTTGTCAGTGTACATATTAATTATGACGTACTGCGCTGTACCAAATATAGAACTTACTAGTTAGGTATTCCACTCCTAGACAGAATACATCTTTCTTATGAGGCACTGTACTCCAGTTTGTGCACATATTCCTTATGAAGTATTGCATTTTAGTCAGTTTACATATTTCTTATGAAGTACTGCGCTGTACTGAATACAGAACTTACTAGTTAGGTATTCCACTCGTACACAGAATACATATTTCTTAGGAAGTACTGCACTTTAGTCAGCGTACACATTCCTTTTAAATCATTGCACTTTCTTAAATAGACATTCCACTCCGACACTGAATATATCTTTCTTATTAAGCACTGCACTTCAATCAGTGTACATATTTCTTATGAAGTACTGCCCTTTAGGCAGTGTACATATTGCTTTTGAAGAACCCACTGTACTGAATATAGAACTGACTTGTTGGGTAACCCACTCGTACACAGAATAATCTTTCTTATGACGTGCCTCACTTTAGTCAGTGTACATATTTCTTATGAAGTACTGCTCTTTACTGAATACAGAACTCGCTGGATAGGTATTCCATTCCTGTACAGACTACATCTTTCCTATGCGGTTCTGCACTACCCTCAGCATAAATACTCCTATGAAGTACTGCACTTTAGACAGTGTGCATATTCCTAGTGAAGTACTGCGCTTTTCTGAATATAGAACTTGCTAGATGGGTATTCCACTCCTGCACAGAATACATCTTTCTTATGAGGTACTGCACTTTAGTGAGTGTACATATTTCTTATAAACTACTGCACTTCAGTCAGTGTATACATTTCTTATGAAGAATTGCATTTCAGTCAGTGTACATATTCCTTATAAAGTACTGCACTGTACTGAATATAAAATGTACTTGTTAGGTACATCCTTCCTGAGGAGCACTGAACGTTAGTCTTGGGAATTACTTTAGTCAGTGTACATATTTCTTATGAAGTCTTGCACTTTATTAAATAGGCATTCCACTCCGACACTGAATACATCTTTCTTATGAAGCACTGCATTTCAGCCAGTGTAAATATTTCTTAGGAAGTACTACAGTTTAGTCAGTGTGCATATAAGTAGTGCGCTGTACTGCATATAGAACTCACTAGATGGGTATTCCACTCCTGTACAGAATACATCTTTCTTATGAGGTACTGCACTCCAGTTAATGTACATATTCCTTATGAAGTATTACACTGCAATTAAATGCAGAACTTACTTGTTACTTACTAGATATTTCATGTTTAGGAGCATACATACTGTTTATATCAATGTAATGGAATTCTTAGCAGAGTATAATGCCCTGGTTAAATTTCCCACACCTAAACAGTCAACTTATTTCTCTTGACGTAGGCAACTCCTGTCTGTCACTCTTGTTTCAAGTAGGCCTTAAGTATCTAACAACACAGATTTTACTTGTAACAAAGGCTACTCTACTTAAGTCAGTATGGAACATAATAGCTAGGAATTCCATAGTTACAGAGCGTGTACCTTTCCTGTAATTGAAGTGGAATTTCTACCTGAATACTTTATTTTTAAAGAAGTCAATAGTTAAATATTTCATATCTACATAGCACACACAATGTTGGCTTTTAATCAGTGAGAAAACTTCCTGATTATGTATTCAAAAGCTACACAGCATGAAGTGGAAGAGCACAAACTTTGTGCTCCAGAGATATAAATATTGTGTGCTTGTGGAAAAACTATCGGTGTATCGGCGATACACATGGCTGTGTATCTCTAGTGCACAAAGGCTGTAGATGTTCAAATGTTTTACAATGTGTGTACTTGGGGTACACAGTCGTTTTAGAGAGTATTTACCGAGTAGGGACCCCACTTATTTAAGGAATTTAAAAACTTTTGCATCCTATTAGTGTCGTTATAGTCATTACACTTGTTTTAAATTTTAAATCAGGTTTTGAATGAATTAACTATCATTGTCCTCCCACCATAATCGCGGTCGTTTAAGTGAAATATTCCTGAAAACATCAGTCAAAATATATTAGCAATGTGCCGGTACATTTTTTATGGAAAGATACTAATTTCTTAACATTATCAATAATCTTACTCTTCGTAAATGTTAATAGAACATTTTGTACCATAATTCAGTGAGATGAATAAGGCCCACATCTATTCACAGAAGTATATATATATATACACCACAAGGTTACTGAAGTGCCTGACAGAGTGAAAATTTAAACGCCTAAAAACAGGCTTTGTGATGTATTTAATGGTACCTCACAAAGGTATGTTTACAAGTATGCGTTACCGCTGTCTTCTTGTGGGAACCTCATTTTCTTCAAAAGTTAAATCTTGTGTCTATATATACATATATATATATATATATATATATATATATATATATATATATATATATATATATATTGACGTGTCGCAGCGTTAGAAGTGGTTGAATATATATCTGATTTAGTGTTATCAGTCTATATTCTACCTGGATGGCTAAAAATATCTATTCCTACAATTACAGTATTATCGTCATTAGGAATTATACTTTCTATATATAGCATAGATTCTAGTGCTGATAATTTACTGAGATCACTCAGGGTTTGAACCAGAGCCAGGCACCAACTCGCCAGCAACACAGCTTTATGATTGCGGGAAACCGAAGTTCCTGGAGTAAGCAAGAGGTAGATGCCAGTTATCTGGTCAGCTTCCTATCTTAAAGCTCCAGCTGAACCTGCCAGAGCCCAATTAGAACACACAACCTCAAGTTGAAGGACCTCACGGAGACTGTTCAGGCCAGGCAGACATCAACTGCTCACTCATAAACCTGATCGTCATATTATCAATAAAAATATTCAACACAATCTAAATTGCACATCAATCAAGAAATCAATAATTCGGTCAGTAAATGAATAAAAAGAGCAAAGACTAAGACGGAACGCTTTAAAAAATACTCAAAGTCACCTGCCAGTAGTCTCAGATCTTCAAATTTTCTCCATTTTTCTTCGGATTGAATGCTGATCAGTCGCCCTTCATTCAGCGTCGCGCATGCGTCCTGGGCAGCTCCGTATTGCCTCCGGGCATCAGTGAGCAGGAAACACATTTGATGGAATATGCTGACATTTGGTTCCGTGTAACACAACGTCGCAGTCATTCCTGCAATGAGAAACTTCAGTGGTATTCTTAACTTTCTTGTATGACCGACTGACTGTTCTCCGATTGGCATGACTTGAACACTGGCCAGCATACACGTATCAACTGAGGTAAAACTCCAGTTGAATCACCCTGTTATTGCGCGTACACGAGCGCTTAAGACCAGACGCATGGGTGGAGTTGAGTTGTGTTAGGTTGAACCTTAAACTCTCCTGAATGCCCAGCTTAAGAGTTCGGAAATTTCACTCAACACAAACTTGGGGAAGGCCACAAAACTATGATACCATGATCTGGCTGAAAATGCATGTGTACGGGTTTTTTTCACAGACCCCTTATAGTCAGTAACGAGCCACAAAAAGCCGCTTTCATAACATCTATTCTTCAAACGATGACCACTTCCTAGAGTCATAAACCCCCATTTGGCCCTATGATAGAGGTTGAATGAGGTGGATTCATTTTAGTACATATATATTTGGTTAGTAACAAGGCACGCGTGTTGTGAACGTTTGGAAAGAGTGTACAACTTTCCGTCCTGGAGCATACACATTATTTCTGAAAAGCAATTTAATACTGGAGGTTACGGCATGCATACGGAGTAAAGCCAAAGCCCCGACGACAGTGCCACAGTTAGCAAATGGACACACAGAACCGGTGAAATCTGGCCTCTTGTCAGTTTATATCAGTTAGGGTTTTATTCTTATAGCCCATTAAAAATGTTTAAATGATAGTAACTTACATGCACATGCCCCTTATCACAATTTCTTATGTGGAATTCAATAAAACAACATTCGTTTTGACTTTATTACACACTGGTCATGAATTAATTAAAAAGCTGTGTTGTCATGACATTTCATGAACAATAACATTCTCATAATAAATAACGATATCGTGTGAAGGAAGTTCCCATATACACGCCACTGACGGAGAGTTGTAATAATGTCCAAGGGTTGTGAAATGGGTGTAATGGGTGCTTTTCTTCAAATTTTATTCTTGTACCTAGTGACAAGTTGTCTTCCAGTAAAATTCGTTAGTCTTCTCAGCGGGCAAAGTGTTATCCATTATTGTGTCCGTAACGGGGGACCAGGCTGCAGTACTTTGCACCACTTCATATTTCTATTTCTATTTGTTTGCTTAGTGTGAGCACCTGCAAAGTCCAAAATATCTTCATTATTTGTACCACTGCTGTACGTGGCAAGAGGTCAAGGTAACGCATCATAATACAATACATGTTTATCATAAATTTTTGTCATGCTTGTATTGGGGAATATTTTCGGCCCTGTGCTAGCTGGAGGCTTTGGATCCTTCGAATATATCCCCACAGCTTGTGAATGGCAAGGGACATCAGCTAAATGTATTTTACCAACTGAAAACTGACATCACTTGATTGTGGTGTGATGATTGTCAGCTGTCTTGAGATCCTGTACAGATTCGGAGATTAAACTGCTTACACCAGTGTTCTGGAAATATATTGCTATGCACAAAAGCCCACAGAAAACAACTGATCAACAAATGTAGTACAGTCACACGAAATGCACGTGTACAGAAATTACTCTCAAATGAAATGAAATAATTTTTTTAAAACAGTTTACAGACTTGTCATTCAAAATCAGAGCTAACAGTTATTTCGTGTGTTAAAATTGCTAATTTGAATCTGACACTTGATTTGTGAGGATGGGGAAGGGATATTTTCAAGAAACATACACATGCATATTAACCCGAAAATCCAACAACCTGCGGATGGTCGTGGGTTTCCTCCGGGCTCTGTCCGCTTTCCTCCCACCATAACCCTGACCGCTCTTGTATAAGTGAAATATTCTTGAGTACGCCGTAAAGACGAATGAAATAAACGGACAAATAAACCGATAATCACATATTTCTCTAACACTTAGCATTTAAAATCATATGAAGCTGGGCAACACATTTCCTTCAATACAGAATTAAGAATGTCCATAAAGCTGCAAATGTTTCAGGATATTTGTTTAAAAATATGCTCATTAAAATTCATAACAGTAAACAAATGCCTGCAGGCGCTCAAATACACAGAACCTCTGTTAACGTTACCCTCAAACAGTTGGCAAAGAAATAGAAATTATAATGACTACCCGAGGGCTCGATTGCCACAGGGTAGGCCTAAATACAATTAGGAACTATTAAATATATCCATGTATGCTATCTTACATGATGTAAATCTTTTCGCTGCGTACATGCACCCTACCATTGTCAATCAAGGTACCAACCTGTATGTAACATGTATCGTGACCATCGTCAAAATGGGGCAAGCGGATTCGATGACCTTTCGTAGCATAAAACTGAAAGGATAATCAGTGAAAGCACCACTCCAGACATAATTAAAAGTTTTATCCAATGCATAATTATTGCATGTAAATCTCATCAAAAATGAAGCAAACATCACCAAAGGAAGCTAATATTTGACCATGACATGCGGTCTATTTCGTTAAACGCACTGACACTGATTGCTTCGATGAAACTATTTCCGAAAATTTCTCCACATTTTGTCCATGCCTCTATAATGGGTCTCTGGTGATTCTCACCAACAGACCCATAACAATACCTGTGTCAGTTGACGGACTGGAACACACAAGAAAACAGACGGTAAACAAGATGCGGTAACACGATGGCCAGAATGTGTCTTCCCGAAGCATGTTGCTGGTGCGCGACCACGGGCTGAACTGATGGGCGACAAATTCGTCATGTACCTTTAATGATACGTGCATTTGAAACATCGATAAAATGTAGATCAGTAAACAATGGATTAGTTCGTTAATGGTACCATGTGCCATTCTTACATAGTCAGGTTACAATGCTGACCGGCAATAAGCAAAATTCTACCAGCAAACTTACAGTCGGTATGACATCCACGGAGTGTCCGTTGTTTGTGTACAACACTGAAATGGACGATTCGAGAGGTGTCTAAATATCTGTATAGTCGATCCATTATAAAAAAACAGCTGGCTTTACATATGCAATTTCAAAGGAGATACAGGAGGACAAACTGTTGTAAACGATATATGTGTACATAACGGGACTTGGTCTCTAATGTGCAAACGTGGAATACACACGTAACAACAACTTTTTCATGGACTACCACGCCGACAGAAGCTAAGTAAAGTTCAGGTTATCGAGTTCAATACTGGAGACATTGGAGTGTCCAGAAACAATGGAAACAATCGTCCGCTAATCTGACTTCTGGGAGACATTATCGAGAAAATGCTGGTCATGACAATCACAAATAGCCTTTGCAGTTTTCATTCCTGATGTTTGACGGAGCTTTCAACGGGAATTCACAACAGGTCTTCATAGAAAATCTCGGGCCATCTGATCCAGTCCTCTAGCCATCAGGCCTCTTATTTACATGGCCAGATGGCTGACCGTGGCGGCTACAGGTATAAGGTCCTTGTCAATTAGTTTGGCTACTCGAAACTGTCTTGTCTGCAATGTAATGTCACCAATGCAATGAGACTGTGGGAATCCCCTAATTCAATCCAAGGCCGGATTTGAACACATACCTGGTGTGCCCTGGACACTGTCATACAAGTGAAGTACACTTTAGTGTGAATCAAGAATCAAATATAAGGACAAATGGACAATAAAACATGACATGTTGTAAAACAACAACAATTTATTCAATAACAACTGGAAATGCATAATTACGTATGTCCATATATATATAGCACAAGGTGGATCACCACAAACAATATAACCAGGAATCTTTTAGGAAACAATAACATATAAGCCAGGCATGAAAAACAATGACGTGTAAGCTATGTCTGGGGAAAACAATGACGTGTAAGCTAGGCCCGGGCCTCGGAAGCATCCGGGTTTAATAAAGAACGCCACAGATTCTACAATGGTTTTATTTCACACTCAAACTTTTCACTAGAATCGAAAGTTAGTATGTGAGCTAACAGCTTTTCTGGAGTTGTCTCCGATAAAATCGTCAAAATATGTAACTCAAACCGGTTGAATTTATTCAACAGTGATGTAACACTGAGAATCAGAAATGACCGTTTTTAAGCACATCTGCTTTCTTTCTAACCTTCTCACTTTTTGCTATCTCTTCTGTCGTTTGTCAGTATTCATGGAGGGATCGACACTTGAATAATAACCCCAAAGCACATGTGGTCATACATAACTTGATTGAAAAAACAAAAAGCAAAAAAAAAAACAAACAAAAAAAATCCTGTGGTGTCAACAAATATCAAATTTTCCAGTTGGCTGATGTGATAGTATCACTCGTAATCGATCACGGTATTTTGACTGACAGCAGTGATTTAACTTTCCCCTTGCACGATGGGGTGTGGCTATTGGAACAGCCACAAGAGCTCCCAGATTCGGACCTGGCTGACAGCAGGAATACAACGACGGGAAGCAGAAATACACAGCTTGGTACTCTGGTCATAAGATCAGAACTGTGCTGATCGATAATCGTAGGTTCTTTATGGACAAAGGCAACAACAGAGGCGCCCTTCAGTTCGTAACTGCACTGCAAAAAATGAGCTGATATCACTCAGAATAAAACTTTCCTACTGACTGGACTGCCAGTCAGTACTACACTAAGTACATAATTACGGCCATATGCACGGGAGGCCAGTATCAACATGAACATCAATACGGACATATTACTAGTGTGTATCAGCAGCTTTGAATTGTTGGGAACAAATGACAGTCTCAATAAGCTATCACTGTTGTTAGCAAACAAATGAAAGACTTTTAGTAAGCTATCACTGTTGTTGGCAACAAATGAAGGACAGGGTCAATAAGCTGTCATGTAATGTTGACAGCTGATACAAACCACCCTGCAGAGCTCACATTTGTGAAAGGACAGTGTTAGTATCATATCAATGAAGGTTTGTCATTACAATTGTCACCATGTTGTGATATGACGGTTAGTTGCCTCCACACATAGCTCACACACGGCAGTGACCTCTGAGGCTGATCTTTCATCGAAAAAACCGCTTCATCCATTTACAGGTTTATTTCTTTCCTGGTACAAGGTTATTTTTATCAGATTTTCTCTTCTTGACCACGTTGACACCGATTCCCTACACTACAGTATACATATACATCAATTAAAGTGTTTCCTTCTTTCCCCAGGACTTATTTTTTAACATCATTCTTTGGTTTTTTATGACCGAATATTGCTTATTCAACTGCGAATATTGCTTATCCAAATTTGTCACTTTAAGAGAGCAATTATATTCAATAAATTCATGTTCCAATGTTGGAGAGAATTTCGGAGGAGAAATTGCAGCGGATTAAGCTACAAAAGAGCTCTTTAACTCTGCAGGTTAAAAGAAAATGAGTCATGTTTGATGAAATCCGATATGATTTAGTTCTAAATAACTACTGAATACTTTAAATATTGGACCGCTATGATTGGTTCGGCAAAAATTATCTCACCAGAATTTACCATTCTTTATGAATATGCAACAGATATGTAAATATTTGCATAAATGTTAGCAGGAGTTACTGCTTAATAGCTTAAGTTGGAAGTTCGTTAAAAGAATGTGCAGATGTGTGTGAGCTAATGTAAGGTTGGACTCTGGTTATAAAATCAGACAGCTACTTGATTCTGGTCAGCAAGGAATCTGAGGGCAGCAGGTATTTGGCCTAAATCTGAAATATGATTATCTACAGCTAATGAAGATGATCTTAAGTGAAAGAAAACAAAAGGATGACAGCAAATGTCGGAGAAAAGACCACTGATCAACGAATAACTGAATGAATTTCAAATTGCTTTCACTGAATCAAATGCAGTATTATGACTGCTTCAGCACATAGGTATTTATACACTATGTTCGAGCCAGAGATGTGACAGCGAGGATATTTCTATTCTTTATGTTTACCCTGGTAGCAATTCTTGCGAACATTACACATGTATTGTCCATTTCTACAGAAAGCTTTCTTACCAAGTAATAGCGGGCAAGTCTGACTTGAGACAATGTAGACACCAAAAGTGGGCCCTAGAGCCCACCATAGAGCCCAGACTTAAGTTTTAAATCAAGTATGGATACATTTCTATGACAAGTGATTGCAGTTAACCATACAATTGCCAGTGGACTTTCCCTCGATGTTTCCTACATTTATGTTTTCCTTGATGTTAGCACAGCTGTAATCTCACTTCTGTAATTTGGACATAATGGACTTTGCGTCACTTGCAGTGGATTGGTTTATATCACAACAGAAAACGTAACACACGCCATCAATATTTCTTGATTATTCTAACACAGGACACCTATGTTCCATATTCGGTACACACCACGGCCCTAAACCAGAAGAGCACCTAGGGAGTGAGACCGCAGCTAACCACGTCCCTCAACCCATACATCAGCTGACTTCCTGCTCCACTCTGGACACAGGGACATTCTTCAACGACTTGATCAAGGCCTCCAGCTTCTTCCTCGCCTTCTGCTCATCTTCTAAATCCTTCCTCATCTTTCGCTGCTCCTTGAAAATCCAAAAATAAGTGTAACAGGCAATAATTTTTTTCATTCAATAATATAGTACATGTAACAAAACTGAAGACATAAGCATGTCTCATTCTGTGCTGCAGAAATCCCAACAACTACATGCACAATGAATATCTTACATGATATAATCACAATACATATGTACTATGTTTTCTTGTAGCAATGCTGTCAAACTGCTGTCGCCACTGGAACATCATGCTGGTGACATCAGACATGACACCCCACCCAGGAACATTATACCGACACTGGGCGTCAAATGCTCCTTCCTGGCTTATCATAATGAAGTCACATTAAAGACAGCGCGACGTTAGAACAAAAACCAATACACTGTGACATTACAGGCGTTGCACTACAATCAGTTTGTGATGTAACAATGGCTCAAGGTCCTGCTTCACACAAGCGCCACCTCACGGGATTCAAAAATATGCTGCCTTCCCACTGTATTCTACTTTGGTTACACATCTACATGTATCTTGTATATGTGAATGGACCGCTATTATTACTTCCCCTCGTCCCACCATCTCTCTGACCCTCACCTGTAAAATCTCCTTCACTTGATCTCGCAGTGTATACACAGTGTCCACCAGTGTTCTGTGAAGCAAACAACAACTTTCATTGTGATTTATGTAAGATGACATGAATTACTTGTTGAGCTATAATTACCCATGGGCAATATCAGTATATTCAATTTGTTTACCTGTTCTTAAATTAATTTTACATTAATGACAGGCAGTTTAATAAAGGGAGGAAATCGCTGTTTGAGAGAACCAGCTAACAACAACAACAACAACAAAAAAAAAGAAAAACAGAAACAGATAACAAAAACCTTACAAGCTTTCCCACAAGTGAGACACAGGTTTTCATTCCCAGTTTGAGCTCAATGTGAATGGCATGATAGTGGTGGAAAACGCGTCGCCTCCAATAAAACTTCATTTTTATTTGATTCATGGTCTACGCCGTACAAAACTTCATGTAAGACTAACTGAATAACCCTATGGTTTTGCCATCCACGAGCTGCCTTTAACTCCATGAGGAAAGCTGAAAAAGTGGGGGGTCTGAGGCAGGAACTGAACCGAAATCCCGAGTGTCCTAATGATCAAAAGGTAGTCACCTTAACCACTCAGAACCCAACATACACACAAATCACCTCTCTGAAACGTGCTGCATCTGGAAATGACCAGGTCTAACAGCTGGTATAGGGGATGTACATGTACAAGGGCGAGGCAGCTCCAGCAAAGAGCCGAGCCCCAAACCCGATATTCAGATATGATATACATTCAATAATTATTTTGTGCAATTTAGACCAAAATGTGTTAAACAATCCTGCTTCATAGATTAACAAATGAAGTATCTACTGTATTAAACCTGCAGGCAACTCAGGATGTGGCTCATTGGTCAAGGGACTGAGACCAGTACAATAACCATCTGAACCAACTCAGTCAGGCCTTCTTCAAAAAACCGCTTGTTGGGTGTAACCAACTATATCGGCCAAAAAAAGAGCGTGGTCAATAGGGAATTCTTTTTTTTTTATTCTTGCTCTTGAAAAAAATAAGGATTTTAAAGGATTTTAAAAAAATACCAACAAAAACTTGAGTACATGTAGGGCCCTTATTTGGAAAGTCGGTCTGGTTACACCCAAGAAACCTACTTTTTACGGATGACCCTAGGCGCTACATGTACACATTACAGGAGGTGACAATTATCCAGCCCTAGCCCTCCTCCACACATGAGGTGTACTCACTTTTCCTCAACCAAGGGGCCCTGGCCTCCATCGTCCATCTCGATGATGATCTTCTCTTCTTCAGGAAGCAGGACTTGGGGGTTTTCATGAATGACTGTTGTTGTTGTTGTTGTTGAGAGGAGAAAAACCAAGGACACAGAGAAACCAAAAATCAAAATGGAAGCCAAGCCAGTGATGCAGCAAATATCAATGACAGTGAGAAGTGAAACCATACATGCAGCAAATAAAACCAGTGCCAGAAACACAAAACCAAAAACTTATAGCTCTAAAACATTCCAAGCCATGTGATGCCTTGCAAATCTTGGCAAGTTTACTATATGCACAAGGGTTATTGGTTAAAACTGTTCAACGTTAGAAAATTTTTTCATCTTCAGCAATTTTGTATGAAAAAATTCCAGCCTGAGTAAAGACTGACCTGGCAGTTTTGGAATACGACTACACTACAACTGGGTACAGATTGACATGGCAGTTTTGGCATACGACCACACTACAACTGGGTATGGTTTTATAATCACACAAGTATTGTATAATTCATTAATTATGGACTTAAATAGCCACAATGTATATTTCATTCACCCATCAAACTCTTACAATGCCATGTTGAAAAGTCTATTTTTTGATGGCCTTAAATATTATTAAATAAACATCATGTGCTTTCAAAAGTTTTATACAATCTCAAATACCATTCAAATTTCAAGATGGAGTTGGAACACTAAGTTGGAATGACAGCAGGATGCCAGACAGATGAGCCAGGGTTTTTGCAGCTATGCAAATATGTAATCATTGGTTCATGGGTGTATGCAAATTTCAGAGGGGAAAAAAAAGAAAGAAAAAAAAACAAAACAAAACAAAATATGTATGCTGAAAACACAATTTTAAATTTCTATATGTAATAAGTCATAAATTTATGCATGTACCATATCAAAATAACTGAATAAATCAAGACATTCGTTAATGTCATTAAGTTCTTAAGGTTCTTCCAGAAAAAGAGTGACACCATAAATAAATAAAGTCAAATAAATAAATAAATGAACGAGTACCAAACAAAAGCAACAGAAATGGAAGGACATCACAAGAACAGAGTGATCTCTACAGACACTGCATGAACACAGCTGGAGCAGTCCAGTACACAAACAACGCAAAGGGAAACAAGGAATAAATCAACACCATTCCCACAGTTTGGAGAATTAACATAACATGTGCGTTCTTACATGAAATGCATATTGCACCATATATCATTAGTTAACCCAAATCCTTCACGTTCCACAAAATCTAGACATCTTGAGTTCATATGACCCACAGGCCAGGCATGTCCCTGAGCCCATGTGTGTTAAAGGCCAGCACTCCAATGTCAAAGGCTTCGAATTTTAAACAAGGAGCTAAGCAAATAAAACTATGCATTAGACAACATGAAATAATTGATTAAAATTTAATTTTAAATTTACAAGTTTGGAATTCCAAGTCTTGGGTAATCATACAGAAGTAAAATTTTTTTTTTTTTTTTTAAATATTTTCCATTTCTGCTTAATGATACATTACACATTATTAAAGCCTTATGTTGGCTTCTTCTATGGCCATTCGTGGGAAAGTGTGCCAGAAACCTGCCAATGGTCGTGGGTTTCCTCTGGGCTCTAGCTGGTTTCCTCCCACTGCGGTTTTGTTAGTGAAATATTCTTGAGTATGCTGTGGAACCTCAATCAAATAAATAAATACATGTAAACTATTATAAAAGCTTGATGGCCCTGCTCTGACACACAATGTATGGTGATATCACTGAAGCTGTAGTCTGCTGTGAGCCATTCTAGCAAACGGCCTTTACCTGACATCAGATCTGCTACATTCAATGTAACACCACAGATCTGCTCAAGTCACAAATGGTAAACTACTTTTATGAGGACGATTCTGTTTTTGTCATGTACCCAAATGGACTAAATTGCTTCCTGAGGATAAGTGGTCATATTGAGGCACATTTTTAACACAGCAGACCAACACATCAAGAGCTAACTACCTCCTTCCGGAGTACATGGCTCATTTCAGAAAGAAAACAAATATGTTAAACAATAAAAAATGTACCTCATACAATTAAACTCCATGAGTTCAACTTCTTAGAAATAAATGAGTCAGAAGAAACTACAAGTGCTGTGCTCCAAAGTGCATACAACTGTGCTACGTATGAGTAAACATCAACAGATCAATTTGTGTGGGTAGGTACAGGTGTATGTGGCGCATCTCTGTTGCAAGATGATGAAAAAAGTGCTTTGTTGAAAGCAAGATGAGGAATGAAGTGTGCATAAAACAGAAGATTTGGATGATTAAGTTTGCAGATGTGGAAACCCATATACCTGGACTCCTCAACCTAATTTCTGTATCATCATTACCTCATGCCATCTTCTCTTTTGCAAAACATCATGTACAATTCTTATTTCATTCAGCTGCTCTGTTTTTGAGCACTTTGCTTCAATGAGTTGAAGTGTACTACACAGCTGACATGGCCGAGTCAACCAAAACCATCATCCCCTGAGTGATGAGAAGCTTGCACACAGATCTCTGACACTCTACTTCAGGCAGGTGAGAAACCACTCTGGTTTCCTCAACCCAACAATAAAACGAACTGCTGTGGAAAGGCATTGAATAGCCCTAGGCCAAACGCACAAACGCAAGAGCTGGTGTATTTTAATACACGGTAATGGAACATTAGGTCTAAGTAAAAGTCTAATGAAAAAACAACACTCTTCTCCCACACGCAGGTGGCCATATGATGTGGTAAATTTTGACGAAAAACAATGATTCTCCTAAATGTAAGAGGCTACAGGATATTGTAAAATTTCAATAAAAAAAATAAGAGTCTTCCCATGAGAAACAATAAGATTCTCCTATATGTATGTGTTGATAGGATGTGGCACAAGCTTGGTGAAAAACAATAAGATTCTCCTATATGTATGTGTTGACAGGATGTGGTACAAGCTTGGTGAAAAACAATAAGATTCTCCTATATGTATGTGTTGACAGGATGTGGCACAAGCCTGGTGAAAAACAATAAGATTCTCCTATTTGTATGTGTTGATAGGATGTGGCACAAGCTTGGTGAAAAACAATACGATTCTCCTATTCGTATGTGTTGACAGGATGTGGTACAAGCTTGGTGAAAAACAATAAGATTCTCCTATATGTATGTGTTGACAGGATGTGGCACAAGCCTGGTGAAAAACAATAAGATTCTCCTATTTGTATGTGTTGATAGGATGTCGCACAAGCTTGGTGAAAAACAATACGATTCTCCTATTCGTATGTGTTGACAGGATGTGGTACAAGCTTGGTGAAAAACAATAAGATTCTCCTATATGTATGTGTTGACAGGATGTGGTACAAGCTTGGTGAAAAACAATACGATTCTCCTATTTGTATGTGTTGACAGGATGTGGTACAAGCTTGGTGAAAAACAATAAGGTTCTCCCACATGTGTGCTGATAAGATGTGGTACAAGAAGATTCTCGTACAGATACTTGTATGTGGCTATAGATTGTAAAAGTTTGATGAAAATTGCTTAAACATACGCCTGTAGACTTACTGTCTTTACAAGACTGAAAACAGCTGTTCCAGATGCGACGTGGTCCTAGTTTGTTTCACTTCAGTGGTTATGTGTGACCCGATGTTAGCACTCACACTGGCCATGCTGCTTTGATGTGCCAAGTGAATGCAAGACAGTAATGCTCAGTCTACCACTGCTTTTTTATGTTTTGGTTCTGTTTGATTTGTGACTGTATTTCAACTATAAGTTAACCTGAATATACATTCAACACAGAGCTTACTGGAAAAAACACATTGCCTCTATTTCTTATTTATTTCATTGGTATTTTACAGCATACTCAAGAATATTTCACTTATACAACAGCTGGTAACATCAGCATGTGAGAAGAAACCCAGCCCAAGTGAAACCCACTACCATCTGCAGGTTGCTGGCAGACCTTCCCATGCAGGGCCCGAGAGGAAATCAGCATGAGCTGTACTTTAACTCACAGTGTCCGAATTGGTGCAAAGATACTGGGGCCTCTATTTCTACTGCCAGACATGATGACCCTACATCTAGTATAGATGGTACTTGACAAAGGTATATGGCTTGCTATTAAACTACGGCCGCAACTCTTCAGATTCGTCTACCCACCAACCTGCCACATGTAGCTGTGTACTGTTGAAAAAGTCTTCACTACTGTGCAAATACCCATCACATCAATAAATAATGGAAATCGATTGTTAGTGAAACTAATCTTATATTTGTGAAACAAATCTCTTCTGGGAAACATACCATCAAATGACCAAATGGCACTGTACAGAGCTGACAGAGCAAACTGCTGTGTGAATCAAGCACACCTGTCTTGCATTAACCTTTGCTTCCTGATCTCATAGAACAGCATACATTCGTATAGCAAACGAGCCTAATTAATACTTCTCTTATTTTATAGCAGGATGATGAAATACATTAGAGTAAAGTCTACAAATTGATTGTTTAACTATATGTTGTGACAAAAACGAAAAGTCAAAAAGAACTGCCAGCATACTGTATGCAATGTTTCTTCATACCACATGTATGACTTTTGTAGCATGTGTCAATGGATAAATCAAATGGCTGTTAATGATGCAATCAAAGCTCTGCAGTGCCTTCTACCTATAGCCCGTGAGACAGCAGCTGTCACAAAGGTATGCAGATAATACTTGGCACATCCTCAATAGCTGCTCAAGAACACACTTTTCAATCCTCACTAGTAGAGAAGCCATGCAATGTTCACCTTTACAGTCCCCATACATGACATCAAGCTTTTAAAAACAACAAAACATGGCCACTAGTGATAAATGGCTGCGGTGGACTTATTATTAACTTGTGATATATGAAAATCTTAACACGCCTACTAGCGTGACTAAATTCGTCATAGTAGGAGAATACTATTTTTTAATAATGAAGGTGTTGGGGAACAGCACATAGCGTGCTGAAGGAATAAATGAAATTGCAGAACAAAAAGATATTCACAGATGAATGCAAGACAGTTGTGGAAATGAGGCACAATGTGAACAAAGAAGAAGACAAAAATGTAGGACAAGATGAATGAGACAAGAGCATCAATTCCTGCAGTGTAAAGGAATCCAAGAAAAGTTTGCTGAACACATCATTCCAAGGGGAGACAACTTGTGTGATATGTGTAAATCTCTGCTATACTATGTGGGAGAAATCAGCAGTTCATGAACACAGTTTTTATACCACGTTATAAACCAAAATTCAAACCACCAAATAGGCATTCTCATGCTGTTAGTGCATGTATTGCTATCAGTAGCAGCAAAGAAAATAAAAACAAGACACGAAAAAGAAACTTTTGCAGACTGCGAAATAAAAAGAACAGTTGATACTATCTACTTCAGAAATGAAAGAATACACAACACTGACACTCCAAAACTTCAACCTCACATACCAACAAGACCAAGGTGCAATACTGTCCTGAAATGAAATCTTTTATGTAGACAATTAGAGTATAGCACAATGTAGATGTATTTATACAGTCATACATTTAAATTACTGATACTAATGCTCATCTCCTCAGAAACTTCGTACGCGTCTCAGATACAAAGCACAGAGTCCATTTATGTAGTATTGTTGGTTTTGTTTCAGACTGATGCGTATTTTGTGAAAAAGTCGAAATACAATGCTTATAACAGCGCATACATCATATTATTACAATGCCTCACAACCATTTAACCATACACAGTCTCCACTAGCTGACGATGCAGGATTGCTGCAGTGTCCTGCAGAGACTAGGGCCAACCAGTCAATTGTCATGTTCTACATGTATGATGTGTCTACACTCCTCACAAAAGAGCATGTGCTGCTCGCTCTCCCTGCAGCCTTTACATCACCGGCACCATTAGCTAAATCTGTACAGAAATCGTGAGCAATGCCAATGTCCACAGAATTCATGGTAATGAGGCAGAAAGCTCTGTCAGAAACGGAAAAAAAACCCGTATGTTTCAGTTAATACTTGAAACATAAATATTCAAGTGTGTGCTACAATATTCCGACAGGCGCCTGAAGGATTTTGATTCCTGAATTTTAAATAAAAGTTTGTTTAAGGATTATTGCAAAATGTTGGAGGCCCTAAAGGATTCAATGTGTCATGTGTCACATAGTATCAAAGTTGTCTCGCAGTGGCGGTGATGTAACACAAGGGTGAGTTGTCCATGAACTGTCAGGAAGACCAATGTGCTTGCAGACCCCTGATGGATCCATGGAAAGCCCTGTGGAACTTTCTGATGGGCTTATGCCACAGATGAGAAGATGCTGAGGTGAGCTGACAGAATATTCATGCACTTAGCTGTCATGTTCCAGTGTTAATCTCCCAACTCTGCCACAACAAATGCTAGGCCTGGGTCTTACAATGATGATAGATATCTACCACTGTAGTCGACACAGACCGTCATTGCCAAAGAAACTTCATTGTACCATTGTCACTGTGATAAACTGTGGTAATACAGGACAACATTTGCTTGTTTAAAACGTGCACCACCTATTTAAAATAGGATCAGCTGAAATGACTATCTTTATCTTTGAAATCTCACTAAAACCATGACCTTTACATACAAGGAATATGGTCCATACATTAAAACATGACCTTTACGTAGAAGGAATATGGTCCGTACATTAAAACCATGACCTTTACGTAGAAGGAATATGGTCCATACATTAAAACCATGACCTTTACGTAGGAGGAATATGGCCCATACATTAAAACCATGACCTTTACGTAGAAGGAATATGGTCCATATATTAAAACCATGACCTTTACATAGAAGGAATATGGCCCATACATTAAAACCATGACCTTTACGTAGAAGGAATATGGTCCATATATTAAAACCATGACCTTTACATAGAAGGAATATGGCCCATACATTAAAACCATGACCTTTACGTAGAAGGAATATGGTCCATACATTAAAACATGTACATTGTAAAACAGAATAACATCAACATTCACTCAGAGTATTAACACGCTTTCAGAGAAAGAACCATGATCTTTACCCAAGTCCTGTAACTCAACTCAATGCACATTCTAGGTTGTTAGGTGACTACCGTAACCACATTAGTGTTCCTTTCTTATAACAGATACCAAATTGTACATAAAATGCAAGACTAGTTCTGACAAGCTGAATTTTGCACAAGAATTTTTCTCTCCAGAAATTGTGTTGAACAATGTGCTTTAACGCATCATGTCACAAGCAAAAAGTAAGAGTTTCAGTGAACAGTCACTGATTACCTGTCCAGCATGTGGCCATGCCATAATATTTCAACCCCGGATCATGTAACTAAAATTAAGCTTAGATTCCTGCAGAAAGATCCCCACAACAAAGAAGTTACCTTAATGATTTGCAGTAAAGCCATGTAATCCTCAATCCACTCCTATTCACTTAATTGTTATCAATACCAGTAACCCAACTCAGTGCAATGCAGGTGACACAAACAGTCTAGGCAAACCACATACGCTATAAACCAAAACTACACGGTCTTTCAGTTTCATTGTTTATTAAGAACAAAGGCATTTAAATTAAGATATTAGATTAACAAAGAAATATACACTAAATCTGTACATACTAAGTTACAAACACTTAGGTCTGAAAAGTACATGTAAACCATTCAACATGGCTGTACATAAAGTTATATCGATCTGCCCCTGGAATTCTGTCACAACAAACACAGGCACTGACCTGTGCATGCTGCTAAGGTAATATTAAGGGCCTGTTCTAGATCCACCAATGACACATACGGTTTGGTCATCACTAGTATGGGCGCCAAAATAAGGACAGATAATTAAAATTACAAGAAAAAAAGTGTTCACTGAAAAACAATGGGTTTGTACTGTTTACAAAATTGCACCTGTAAGGCTTTAATGGGATTATTTTTTGTAACAGTGGTGTTTTACATTGCGCCAACCACAGATACGTGACATGTGACACTTGTCCAACCGAGTGCCAGAAACATCTTGTATGGGGGCCCAAACTGTTATTCTGGATCAATCCCAGACGTGAGACAGGTACTTTGTACAACAGTGACCAGCTGTTTGGTGCCCAGGTGCCTGTAGTCTTCCTTATCGTGGCCAATGGCTTTCAGTTTGGTGAAATTTTGGATCATTTACATCAACATGGTATGCTCAGTATTTCCTATTTATTTTTACTGATATCACTGACATTCCTAGCACTAAAAGTGTGGGGAAAATCTGACCAACATTTGTCACCCAAACTGCCAAGCATTATCTAAATCTGAGCTGAAGCTACATGATGGCTGGCAGGTCATATGTGAACTTGGTCAGCAAAATGCGATACATGTGGACAGGAGAAATCAATCTTTCACCAAATAATGTCAAAAATGTTATTTCTGTTATTTTCCTTGGAAATCAGGTGAAATGTTATTATAAATTTTACTTCTCATCTGGAAAATTTTAGTTTGTCATGACAGAGCTGTCTGTCCAATTATTATGCAAATTAAATACACAGCAGCTTGGGGAAATACCCAATGTTCAAATAAGCTTCTGAATTACGTGAAAGCTGTCACTCTTCTGTTTATGCATACGGGAGACAGGAAAATTATTTGACAATAACAACCATTTCTTTCTTATTTCCGGACAGAGGGGAAATCCCTATACTCATGATGCAGTCGTGTGGTGTGTTGATACAACTTATGACGACTGATTCTTATACTGCTACATGTAGTTCAGCGTATGGACAATTTTGAGTTCTATGAAACACGCCACAGAAAATGCACCTTTCTCTGCTGACTGAAAGCAAAGCTGATGGACTGGCAATGTTTACAGCTTGTGAGGTGCAACATGAGTGCCAAAGGTAAAAGATGTAAAGGCTGATCATATGTGGGATGAAACCATTAAGGTAAACAGAAGAAAATCTCAAGACGAAAAAAAAAGAAGAGCTTCGGCTGCAAGGGAGATAATCAACCGTCTACCATAAATAAGGGTAAAAAATGCATAGCAAAGAACAATTTTCAGTTGTATTTTCTTAACAGGTTTACAGTAAAAGTACAGTATACATGTGTAGATACAAGTGTAAAGTATAAAAGAAATATACATTGTATTGTATTGCACAACAAAAATTTAACAACTTTGAGACTAAATCTACAAGAAGACCTTAAAACTCATACAGCACTACATACAAAATATCATAGAACCTACTTGTAAAATGGTAGTCTATCAATAAAATATATATATATATATACATACAGAGAAAAACCAAACAGCTTTACATGCCAATACAAACAAGACTTAAAATGGGCATAAAAAAGACGTGACAATGCCAGTTACACCATAAATGCACCCTTATAGTTACCATCAATTCTATGACTCAATATACTTTAAAAAAGGCTTCATATGCCAAACTCCTCAGTAAAAAATTCTCTACACACGACTAACTATCAGCTTTCCAAAGAGGAGCGAGCTGAACACAGGTAAAACCTGCTGACTGCAAGCTCACAGTCGCAGGATCTGCACAATGGCAAGTTTTGCAGCTGTGTCTTCAAGTGCTTTTAACGTGTACCTTTGCACTGTGTTTGAATGTTTGAAGAGTCTGTGCCTAGTCATTTGTCACGCATTAATTAATCGTGCAAATTAAGCATGTGGTAAGAGAGACTTAATTCTACCCATCACAAGTGACAAGGGAAGTTTCTTCTGCAGTGGCAAATGCATGCACTGCTGAGAAAAAACAATATACATACATGAACATACATGTGAAAACGTGTCTTAAATAGATTTAAGAGTGCCACCTACACAAGTGAACCACTGTTGCGCTCTAGTACTGTCACCAGAATATTACGATTCAAGACACCGCTATGGCTGGTTTTTGTTTGAAATCAATACTTAGCTGATGATCTGAAGCTGTTCATGTAATATGTGTACTTATTGTTGAATTATCAGTGATGTATGTAATGAACTAAATAACTGGTGCTCATTGCCAAGATGACTAGATGATATTCTGTATTGCACTTTGAAAGTGAACATGTATAATGTTGTGTGTTTCCCATCACAAGTATCCATAGTGTGACATGGTGAATATTCTAATGCTGAAGAACTGACGTGATGGACATTTTAAAAACAAATCCATTAAAAAAAATTACAAGAAACAAAACCACAGCACTGGATATTTTACAATTACAATTATTCACACCAAACAATTCCGAGACAGAAACTAACCTATGGCATGAGGGATATCAGGTAGAGAAGGGAAGTAAATAATAAAAATAATAAATATACCTAAATGAGAAGAAACAAAAAGCTTTGAGTGGTAAGGTAAGGCTTGAGCAAAACAAGAAGAGGTGTTCATAAACAGTTGTATATGCCTGTGCCAGGAAATATTTGACAAGTCCCTCAAATGAGCTGGTTGAAACCTAAATGCTTGAATTGTTGACTGAGTGATACCATTCTGCAAATTGTATAGGAATCATAAAATACTCATGTGACTTAAAGCTTTATAAGGACAGGAGACCACACTCAATAAGTCACTGCCTACAGTACATGTCGGTGTTATGAGTGAGTGTCATGATGGGTATTGCACATGCATGCCTCCAGGTCAGTAAGTGTTAGAACTGGCCCTTGATCAATGTCCAGCTCCTGAGGGAGACACAAGTTTGTCAACTAACAAATATGCATCTGTGGGATGATACTTGGACTAGAAAGCACAGACAGTAGGCTGTTGGCTTGGTGATGTCTGGCAGACTGGAAGCATGGATTGTGCACACGTGACATGGTGAAGACGCGTGTGAATTCATCTGTCATGTGCGACCAGATCTGATCATCAGTGCTTCTGATACCAAAACACACATATTAGTGTTTTAATACAAGTATACATTTCAGACTATATAATTCTACATCAAACCTACAGCAAACTGCCAGAGGATAGCACCAAACTGCAATATACAGGTGCAAACAAAGACCATTAGAGAAAACTTAAACATCAGAATTCTGCCCGCCATGCAGTTTGAGCCAGTTTGAGATCAGAAGCCAGACCAGTTAAAATGTTCATGTGCATTTACAGTCAGCAAAACCAGTGATGTTTTGCAGCTGTGCTTGTTTATTGACAGCTTTATAAGCCAAATTAGCCAAATACGTCAAACAATCTGGGACTTTTAAAGTCTGTGAGGTATAACAAATCAGCCAATGTTGAGAAGGGAGAGATGACGCCTTTGGAAGGGGGAGGGGACACTTAGGCCTTGAGCACTGATTGGCCTACAGTCTCTTGATAGTTCTGGCCAGTCCTTTGGCCAATGGGAAGCTTGCGCAGCAGAATCCTCTCATGACTTGTCCGCGCACAAGAGCGTAGTCCTCCTGGTCTGGTGATATCAGTGGATCCGTCAAGGATCCTCCGTCAGAATCTGCAGAGTCATTCAGCCTCAGTTTGGTCAGATCCACTTCACACGCAGCAGTAAGAAAAGGGCAGAGATGTCATTTAATACACACATCAACAGGACGTTCCCGTAACAAAGCATAAGACGACTCACTTGGTGGGACATCGAAAACAACCAGAAATATTTTATCAGGCAGATTTCCAGCGAACCAATAGCAGTACAAAATTACATGGCATGGCACGAGCCATCTAAAAACATATCTATTAATACAATAACCAATCACAAATTCTTTGTGAAAATTTTTGAAGAGTTAAATTTGAGTGTTTTGGTTACTAAATTGGACCCAAAATAAATGTGGATTTATTGATTCATCATATGTCTATTGGCTCATGGTAGTGTCCACTCTGTCCACCAACGTGGGATATGACTGACAGCAGTGAGGATTAACTAGAACAGACGTGACGGATCAGTACTGATGTCAAGATATCCTTTAAACTACGTACAGACAATCATTTTTTATTTCATGAACACATAACTTTTAAAACAATCATGCTTTCACAACAGCCAACTATAGTATGGTGCTTTTAAAACTGAATCATGCATTGGGACACAAAACTGTAGACACATGAGAAAAGATTCCAAGTTTAACACTGACAGCAAAAGTGAACAACATTCAGCTACATAACAACAAGCCCGAGCATGTGATTTCCCAGCTCTGGAACAGCCTCTCTATTAACGTATATTGATTTCTGCAAAACCTATGCTGTCATAATCAACAATAATGCAATTTTCTGAACATGTAAGAAGATCTGGGATCGGTTTCATGAAAGCCTTTTAAGTGGAATTTCACACTTGACTTCCCAAATCACACCAAGCTCTATAGCCAAGTGAGTTTCATCAAAGTTTACTTGGCTCAAAACACACAGAACTCAAAGTGAGGTTTCACCCTGCATTAAACTCCATTTAGACACATAATGGCAGCTCTTAGATCTCTGCACTTATGAGAAAAGGGAACGGTTGACACAGTTGCTGAACAGTAATTCTTGGTTCCACAAAGGAGTGTGCAAAACAGCATATTTCAAGATGTAAAAGCCAGCTGCAATACATGACTGACCACTTACCAAGTACACTTTGGCACGTAAACTTAGAAACCCAAGTGCACTTCATCAAAGAAGACTTTAATGAAATTTTTCCATGTTCCTAAAATATACTGTACTTCAAATTAAAACCAAACACTTGCTATTTTCATGGGAGACAATTAAAAAAATTTGGTGCCACTTTCAGCCAGCATGGCATGGAAGGTACCAAGGCCTTAAATTTCATTTCAGCTCCAAATCTAGCAACGAGATAATTTCTGTTTCATGTTGCTCTGGAAAAATCAACTAGCAAACAAGTCTTAGTCACAGTACACAAAAAAAAATATGAATGGAAATGAAGCTATATTAATCTCAAACAGAGAGGAAAATGTAAACCATGATCAGTGACCTATATGTGTAAATGCTGTTAATGGATGACTCAAGCATGACTACTTGCCAATGCGACACAGGCCTGGATGTATGTCTACGTATGACAAAGCTGTGACTGACAGTGAAGGCAAGATGATAGCAGTGATCGGCAAGATGTAAACGCATCAAATTGGCAGATTACGTAAGTCTGCATCGCACGCCAGATAGTATGTAAGATCAACAATGTCAACGGTCACAAACTTACACAGTAAGCCTTTTACATTTACACCAGCATGATTCCACTGTGTTTTCTTGCTGTGCACATTCTATTGTACAATGGGAATGTTCTCACATGGTTCATTGTACTCTACTGAAGATCTCCCCGAACATTTACACTGCATTATGTTGTACAATGGGAATGTTCTCACATGGTTCATTGTACTCTACTGAAGATCTCCCCGAACATTTACACTGCATTCTATTGTACAATGGGAATGTTCTCACATGGTTCATTGTACTCTACTGAAGATCTCCCCTGAACATTTACACTGCATTCTATTGTACAATGGGAATGTTCTCACATGGTTCAATGTGCTCTATTGAAGATCTCCCCGAACATTTACACTGCATTCTGTTGTACAATGGGAATGTTCTTACATGGTTCAATGTGCTCTACTGACGATCTCCCCGAACATTTACACTGCATTCTGTTGTAGAATCTGAATGTTCTCACATGGTTTATTGTGCTCTACTGAAGATCTTCCCGAACATTTACACTGCATTCTGTTGTACAATGGGAATGTTCTTACATGGTTCAATGTGCTCTACTGAAGATCTCCCCCGAACATTTACACTGCATTCTGTTGTACAATGGGAATGTTCTCACATGGTTCAATGTGCTCTGCTGAAGATCTTCCTGAACATTTGCAGTGCATTTTGTTGTACAATGGGAATGTTCTCGCATGGTTCAATGTGCTGTGCTGAAGATCTCCCCAAACATTTACACTGCATTCTGTTGTGCAATGGGAATGTTCTTACATGGTTCATTGTACTCTACTGAAAATCTCCCTGAACATTTACACTGCATTCTGTTGTACAATGGGAATGTTCTCGCATGGTTCAATGTGCTCTACTGACGATCTCCCCGAACATTTACACTGCATTCTGTTGTACAATGGGAATGTTCTCACATGGTTCAATGTGCTCTGCTGAAGATCTCCCCAAACATTTACACTGCACTCTGTTGTGCAATGGGAATGTTCTCACATGGTTCATTGTACTCTACTGAAGATCTCCCCGAACATTTACACTGCATTCTATTGTACAATGGGAATGTTCTTACATGGTTTATTGTGCTCTACTGAAGATATCCCCGAACATTTACACTGCATTCTGTTGTACAATGGGAATGTTCTTACATGGTTTATTGTGCTCTACTGAAGATCTCCCCTGAACATTTACACTGCATTCTGTTGTACAATGGGAATGTTCTCACATGGTTCAATGTGCTCTGCTGAAGATCTCCCCTGAACATTTACACTGCATTCTGTTGTACAATGGGAATGTTCTCACATGGTTCAATGTGCTCTGCTGAAGATCTTCCCGAACATTTGCAGTGCATTTTGTTGTACAATGGGAATGTTCTTACATGGTTTATTGTGCTCTACTGACGATCTCCCCGAACATTTACAGTGCATTCTGTTGAACACTTGGAATCTAAAGCTAGGTTAGTGTAAAAATATTCTCAGATTTCTTGAGGTGCCCTCTTGAAGGTTTTCCAGGAATATTACGATGAAATTTTGATTAAATCTATTTCTAGACAACAAATAAATCTTTTAAGTTTTAGTGACCATGGCTCAACAATCCAAAAGCAGAAGAAAACAAAACAAATTCTAAATCAGAAATTATAAATCAGCAACAAAAGATAGTGGAAATGATTCAACATGGTGTTTTGTCAACACTTTCAAGTGTGAATAGTCAAAAATAGCCTCATAAAAATCCACAACATCAGAATGATGCGAGAGTCAGTAACTGTTTGCCTCTGATGGAAAACACAGCAAGGACCTAGCACGGGAAAAGTTAGTATCATACACATGTCAGCTACATGGCAGTGTTTCTTACCACCAGATTAACATGCCTAACTGTTTAACGGTGTGATTAGACCACTGACATTTGGAGTGGAAAGGAATTCGTCAGTTGTAAGAATCGGAGAAACAAAACCTGTCGAACATTCTATACCTGTACAAGTGCCTGATGGAAATGCTGGCTTAGGAAGCGGACTGTAGATATAATTGATGTGAACACTATAAGACTGTGCACTGTAGACTGTGCAGACTGTAGATATAATTGATGTGAACACTATAAGACTGTGCACTGTAGACTGTGCAGACTGTAGATATAATTGATGTGAACACTATAAGACGTGTGCAGACTGTACCACTGTCTGCGACCTTAAACCAAACAATCTGACAAACTGCATATTCAGCATACCAAGGGTAGCGCTACACAAATTCATCGCTGATTACATAAGCTTAATTACAGATGGGAGCTGACCGTCACTTCTTGTATCATCTCATGATACTTCTTAACACAGCTAGAAACACTCGGAACTTTCACATGTGAAAACAACTACTGAAAGATGCACTAAAAACTAGACTGCAAAATGTAGTGCCACAGCATCTAAAAAAGATAGTGTGGGCATAAAACCATGAAGTCCAAGGACTAAAAGAACACATGTAATCACTTTCAAGCTACTATAAAAAGACAATAATACCCGCACACAAAAATTCTACATTCTGACAGGTCAAGAACTTGCCCCTTACAGCCATACATGTGTAACTATCATCAGTTCTTTACCATGATGAATTATGGGAGAATGCAAAAATGTGTCCAGATAATGTGTGCAGTTGTGTGTAGACAAATGTCACAGGATCATTTTAGTGATATACATAAGAAAATATTTACAGTGCAAGTGAAATAATCTTCTCTATCATCAATAGGACATAATGTAAAAACCAGTCATTCAACTGCGTTCAACTTCTTGTGCAGTTTAGCTGTCCATCTCCAGTGTTATGACAACTGTTCATCTTTCTCGCAGCCTGCACTGCAATGAGTCCTCCATACATACAGACTGTGCAATATGGTGATATGGGAATTAAACTGTTCAGTACATGTATGAACAAGCATTTACTACTTGAAATTGATTCATAAGATCAAAACAGACTGTTCAGTAACCATTCTTCAACTGACAATATTTGTTGGAATCCAATTCCTTCTTATCTGGTTGTAGCTATCAGTTGGGAGGTCAGTCAGATTCTTGCCAAAAAGCAGCAGTTTTGCACTAGGATACACATGATTTTCATCACTCATCAACAAGATCACAATCACATTAGTGCTATACTCTTTCATACTGTTTGCAGTTCCAGTGAAATAAATACTAAATTTTTTGTGTGAACCATCGAAGGGAACTTGACGAAAAAGCCCTGAAAAAAATTGCCCCAAAAAAAAAACGCTTGTCCACTTCATACATTGTGGCATGAAGGAACATTTTGTAACAGACTGACAGCAGACAGCTGGTGAATAGTACAGTACAGACAAACACAAGCACTACATCTGTGAACACAACACAAGTTACACGGGTGAGTAATATGACCAGCACAGCGCACAGACAACATTTATTGTAATAAATTGTGGATTTACAGATTCCAGAGTCAAATGGTTCAGACTATTGGTTACCGTCAGACGGGTAACATTTGTTGTTTGTTTCCAGACGTGAAGAATGGTAACATATAAATGTGATCAAGGTCATGTGACTACACACAGCTGCCAATTTGTCTGTTTTTGTCTTTAATACATCGACATCCATTGGTTGGCGTAGACGACTGTAATCTCGCACAATCCACATCCACTGCACACAGGCCAAATTTGTGAACAGCTCATTTACTACTGGACTTATTTTTTTTTACCCATAAATTAAAGAAGCTGAACATCTGGATACAGTTTGCCAGAATGAGGAATTCTTTGATGTAAATTTTCGAGGATATTTTCCAGCAGGGAGAAAAAAAAACTTTCTTGACAACAAATGGTGTCTGCGAGCACTGGGTTATAGATGAGGCAGAGAAGGTTTACACTCACATGATCCCACAGTATGCCTCGTCTTGGCACTATTGCAATATGCCTCTATCACTCCCAAGATGGCCGCATCCTCTTCAAATGTGCGGGGGTCATCTGCAATTTACAATATAACTGTGATATAGAAATTCGCCATAACCTTACTTATTAACTTAGATACCAGTATCAGAAAAATCAGTGTTAATTAGCTACAATTAATCTGATTTCAGTTTCATAGTTGCATATGTTTTATCACTTCCAACTTCATATGTACCTCTTCAGGTCTTTCAATTTGAAACCACACTGACTGATTTTCATTCATTTCATTATTCAACAGTCTGTCACAGCGAGGAAACACTCAACAATTGTTCACTCATTCCACATGAGCTTTATTGTTCCCGGAAAACCAAATTATCCAAAATAAATCACCAGACCTTTCACCCTCAGTAACAAAAGCAGAGAACACGTTCAACAACAAATCACAGAGTTTTTATATGAATCACTTGTTCTGTATGTCTTCTAATCCCTTTGCCTATTTATACAACATACATGGTTTCCTCCAAAAAACCAAAAAGGCAAAGAAGTTTTTCTCCACACATGAAACACACAAGGGCCAGTGTAGCACATCTATTCATCTAACCGTGCGATCATCCTGCACTGATCAGGTACAGGTGTCCCTCTTCTAAATGACACTTTTCACTGTACACAAGCAAATGAAGCCTGACACTCTCAGCCACAACACAACTTCAACACAAGGCAGAAAGAAAACTACACCGCTGGTACATAAAACATAACAAAAAAATAAATTTTTTTTCACTGAGGTCAAGCTACAGAGAGTAACATTACAATACACATGTACATGAATAACTGGAGTTATCTTTACTATTATTGTCAAAATTTCAGTCTACAAAGTTATTTTAATAATGAGTCAAAGGAATTTCAATGTACCGATACTTTGAACTTCTCACTTTAAAATTTTTTTACTCCTTTGTTTCACCACTTTTTCCACACTGGTATCATGTTAGCATTACAATAAGTCTGAGGAGGCCAAAATAAACAGACAAGGCTTGCAGTTAAGCCAAGTTTTTGGGTGAAACCCTTAAATGACTCCTTAAAAATGACAATCAACAAAAACAGGATTCCGATGACAGCCATAAAATTTATATTCCAACAGGAAAAGTAAAATGTATATATGATGTAGGTAAATGCCCTTAGAAAAGGAGATGCATGGAAAATGTCACAACTTTATTTCATTCCATCTGGTTTTTGGCTGGTTGAGTTCTTCCTGTTTCTGTGGAAAGGTTCTCCAGGAGGAGACAATCCTACTGCGTGTGCACATGTACAGTTACTCGACAGATTGAGGGGGAATTGCCAAATAAACACCATAGAGTACAGTGAGAATAAAACCAGCGAAAAACAACCAAAAATGAGGAAAAAGGCAAGCTACAGAAGTGATGCATTCTGGGTAAACTCTTACAGCGTCTCCAGATGTAGTCATACTCAGCCTCTCCATCCTTATCTGAGAGCGGGTAATTAAGATGACACAGGTAATTAAGGTAATAACACAGGTGAATAAGGTAACACAGGTAAGACATCACAGCCACTTCAACAATTAGTAACAGATTAACAAGACAGCATCAATACAAACCACTTCAAACTTATGACTTAAAATTAAATGCCTAAGTCATTAGTTACTCATTATACCTGATCACGAGGTTCATTGATCTTAGGAAGTTATTTTGAAGGTATAATGTATGGCCATATCCTACAGGAAAAGTCTGAGTATTACCACCAATAACATCATTGTGCCTATGATGTTTAGCATTTTTGGGCTGATCTTTTCAGGGCTATATAATAACTTTGGCACATGTTTGGCCGAAGATTAGCACTTCGGAACCATCATAGCGCTACCCTCTACACAAAAAAGAGCAATGCATCACATCACCTGAAAATCAAGTTATCGGATTAGAGCACTTGATAAAATAAAAACTCCACAGGCAAAAAAAATTATAAGCTTCATATCAGCTTTCTAAAAGTCGTCCTCAGTCAACAACAATGCAAGTTCTGATTTATTAGTAAAATGAAGTTAAACGCAAAGTGAAGACTACATCATGAGCACTTTCAGTCTAGTCTGACAACTACCTGTACCTGATTTCTCAACCATTTTGTACACAAAAGAGCAGCCTTTAGTGTGATTTCGTCAGAATAAACACCTAGCAGACACAAGAAAAGGCTGATCATACACTTGCCGGTGTCTTTATTACCGCCGTCTCTTTCTGACATGTCAGCGTCTCTATTACCGCCGTCTCTTACTCACATGCCAGCGTATTTAACACCGCTGTTTCTTACTCACATGCCGGTGTCTTTAACACCGCCGTTTCTTACTCACATGCCGGCGTCTTTAACACCGCCGTTTCTTACTCACATGCCGGCGTCTTTAACACCGCCGTTTCTTACTCACCCATTTTGCGACGCATGTTACAGTTCTTGCGGTGCAGGTCGTCCCTGTTGACCGTCGGCCTGAGGGGAGGGGCGGGCCTCAGACAAGACATGCTCCACGTGTTGAAGATCTTGTGGTGGAATGAGGCCGGCAGTGTGTGGGAGATGTGGGTGTTCTGAGGGGCATGGTGTGGGGAGAGCGTTGGGTGGGACGTGTGGGTTGGGGGTGTCTGGTGGGTAGGAGGGGGCGGGTGGGAAGATGGGGCAGGGGGCACTTGTCCGATCACTTTGGCTGTCTGACTGGGCGCAGGCATCACCTGGCTTATACTGGGCTGGCATGATGTTATCTGAGGGAACAAACGTCAGTTTCCACTTTCCATAAAAGAGATCCGATTTGTAGCTTTCACAGGATTCGTGCAATTATGACCATGTAAGATGTTTTGGTGAAAAACTTAAAGGATAGCTAGAAGAAAATCGTCCAGAATACTATGGCAGATCCTTCAGTTTACAGGTGACCTCAGGCCAATTACACACTATTAATTACGTGTACATATGCATTTTAGTGCTGTGACATTCAGGGAAGGCCATTAGGATTTTGTGATAAGATCTCACTTTTTTCAGATTTTGTGACCTCAAAATACTAACTGATTTTTAACTTTTCAGATCTTTGACTTTGGAATAAGAACTCACTTGAAAAATCTTAAATTTTGTCACCTCACATGTAGACCATTTTTTTAAAAATCAATATTTTTTGACCCTAGAAAAAGAATTCACGTATACTTTTTCAGGTTTTGTAACCTATTGACAGCAACTCACTTGTAAGTTTTCAGGTTTGGGCGAGAGCGTTGTATGAAGGCGCGTTATGGATTCCTTGAGGATTTCCAGCCAATCAGTGGCTTCCTTCTGGGTCCCACAAGTCACGGTCATTTTCTCCACCTGATCACCTGTAGAAGACATGGTGGTTGAGTGATCCATAATGTAACTGAACCAGAGTTATAGGAAACCATAAACTCACTGAATCATTGTTGTAACACAGTCATAGGAAGTCAAAACTTGTGTCGACTTCAAACTGCTGACTCTACAGAGTATATACTGTACTTTGTAGACGTACGTGCTACATATGTAAAATTTTAAATTCACACACTTTTCTAGACTTACAAGAAACTGCTTCATAAGATGGCTCCTGTTATTAATTACAGATCTGTGGTGCATTCTTCATATAAATAAAATTCAAAGAATGAATTTATTTACATCACATTTTCTAATTATTTTGACTTGAGTCCAAAGCTGTCCTCAGGAAATTTTGAAATACATGACGCCAGTCAGGTTTATGGGTTGGAGGATACCTGGAGGAAACCACAATCCTTTGCCAAAAGTCCTGCAAAAAAGCCGACTCAAAGCTGCAGTCAAACAAGAGAGAACTTGGCTCAAGAAGGCAACGTCACTGGTGAGGGTGCCACGGAAGAATGAAATCAACAACAAGTTCCACTGCAAGATTATCACTTGGAATGTCATTCTGATGACTAACATTCTGCGGAGACAAGAGAGGTCATACAGAGGGCAGAGCACAGACAGTATCATTGTGATTTATGTAAGCTCAGATGTTCCCACGTTTACCTGAACAGACTGACCAATGAAACACACCTGAAATCTCCAGAGAGTTTGGAAAAGCTTCCATATCTTCACACGCTGCCACACTCATTCCACTCAGTGGGATTTTACCCTGCAACACACAGACATCCAAAGAAATATCAATCTGAATGCATATTTTTTGGAACTTTCTTGGATTGTCAATAATATACCCCCCCTCTCAAAAAAAAAGAAAAGAAAAGTACAATGCACAGAATATCCCACTGCTGCAAAAGATCGTTTGCTTACATAAGGTCATGGAAGGCCTTTGAAAAAATTCAAGGTCAAGGACAAAAAATCTGAAAATTTTCTCGAAGAGTTCCACAAGTGTGTGTTTAAAAACCTGTACAGAAATATACCATAAATGTTCTCAATCACCTTGAAAACATTCATAAAAGTCAGATAAAGATAACGAATACAGTTCTTCACAGAGCCTAACTTCCTGTCTAAGTTGTATAGTAAGCCTGGTAAATCTCGCTACAAGCGTTCAGCAGACAGATGTTTTCATAGAAGAAGACAGACAGGTGGATGGATGAATTGATAACACCCTCTGGTTGCTATGGTTACAGTACCTCGTAATGGTAGCCACTGAGCCTGGGACTAATGGACAGCATGAGCAGTAGGTTAGGGAACAGGACGAGGATTCGGTCAAACTTCTCCCCCGTCTGGGTCAGCACTTTGACTTTGGATATATGTACAACCTCCCCAAGTGTAGAGATGTCCTTATGGTGACAAAAGAGGACATCAGAAAGTGTTAACAATACACAAGGATTCGGTCAAACTTCTCCCCCATCTGGGTCAGCACTTTGACTTTGGATATATGTACAACCTCCCCAAGTGTACAGATGTCCTTATGGCGAGAAAAGAGGACATCAGAAAGTGTTAACAATACACGAGGATTTTGTCAAACTTCTCCCCCATCTGGGTCAGCACTTTGACTTTGGATATATGTACAACCTCCCCAAGTGTACAGATGTCCTTATGGTGAGAAAAGAGGACATCAGAAAGTGTTAACAATACACAAGGATTTTGTCAAACTTCTGCCCCATCTGGGTCAGCACTTTGACTTTGGATATATGTACAACCTCCCCAAGTGTAGAGATGTCCTTATGGCGAGAAAAGAGGACATCAGAAAGTGTTAACAATACACAAGGATTCGGTCAAACTTCTCCCCCATCTGGGTCAGCACTTTGATTTTGGATATATGTACAACCTCCCCAAGTTTAGAGATGTCCTTATGGCGAGAAAAGAGGACATCAGAAAGTGTTAACAATACACACGGATTTTGTCAAACTTCTGCCCCATCTGGGTCAGCACTTTGATTTTGGATATATGTACAACCTCCCCAAGTGTAGAGATGTCCTTATGGCGAGAAAAGAGGACATCAGAAAGTGTTAACAATACACACGGATTTTGTCAAACTTCTGCCCCATCTGGGTCAGCACTTTGATTTTGGATATATGTACAAGCTTCCACATGTAGAGATGTCCTTGTGGCGAGAAAAAAGGAAAAGTACATATTATTGGTGAATGAGATTATTTGTTGATTTGACTGATGGATATGATGTTGGATACTGTTGTTCTGAATACGACTTGAATGTGCTGGTGGTCAGGTTTATTAGGCAATCATTAAAAATGCTTAAATGTTTTTTTACCATAACTTCATCAAGAAGGAATAAAGGGCCTGAACCTAAAAAAGTTTTTTCTCTCAATGTTAATTGTTTTGAAAGATCTATCTTTTTTACTGAAAAACAAAGCAATCCCTACCAGCCAACCACATTTTTTCTAATACTCCCAACAAAGAATTCTTTAAGGATAGCCTGGGTTAAACAACCCTGAAACACCTGGTAGCCTGGCCCCTTTTTCTTTTGGTCAAAGACTAAGCCGGTTCTTTCGAGAAGACTCTGTCAAATGATGTCTTTGAACAAGCACTAATTGCAGCTGTTGACGGTCCACTTTGTTAGTGGTATTATGTACTGATGTGAGATCCTGTGTAGTGGCAGCTGTAATCACATCAGCTTGTTCACAGTACAGGGACATGATCATTTCTCCACTACACTGTGCCAATCATCAACAGGATTCCATTCATGATTCATCAATACTTATTTATTTACTTGACTGGTGTTTAACTTTGTACTGAAGAATTGAGGGTGGCGATTCATCAATAAGATTTAATAACACGTATATCTGTTTCGTTCTAGTGCTTTAGAGTTAGAATTTCTAACTTGTACAATGACAGTCAGGTTCACCGGTGGAGGAAGCAGGAATGTCCTGCATGAGGTATATGACAAACCTCCCGACTCAAAGACACAGCCAACTACTTGCATGGTCAGGGAGTATACACTGGCTTTGTTGTTAAAGTTTGAAATAACACCAACTTCACTGCTTGAAAAACTATGACAGAAAACTGATCCGGGTATACTTACTTCTCCCTCCCAGTTTACAATAGGACTATTTATTATCTCGTATTCCATTTCTTTCAGCTTTCTGATTTCCACACAGGAATTCTGCAGAAGAACAACACACACCATACATACATCTGATGTTAGTTCTGATGTTAGTTTGTGCATTTGTGACAGCCAGGCTTGTTGTCATAGAAACCATGACCATACTGAAATTATCACAAGATAATGTGAAAAGACCATCGTCAATGCCAGTGTCAAAAAAGCTTCATGAATCAAAAACCTGAAAATGTTGCCTTTAGATATCAAGCCTTCCGTAATTCCATAAATCTGGTTTATATTTCTGATTTCAGAAAAGTCACACATAATACACTTTACATATGGTATAAACTTCAACATCTTCCAATATAAATCAAATGTTGGGGCGACATTATTACCATGCCATGCATACAGATAGAGAATCTCAGAACTTTGGTAATGCAAGCTTTATAATGCTCAAATACTGTCTATGTTTCTTATTTATTTAGGGATTTATTTGATTGATGTTTTATGTCTTGCTCAAGAATATTTCACTTGGACGTCAGCAGCCATCATTATGGTGGGAGGAAACTGGGCACAGCCCGGTGGAAACACACAACAACCCGCAGGTTGCCGGCAGACCTTCCCATGTACCATGATACCTATGTCAACTTATACATGGGAGAGTGACTTTGGCACAGTCCAGACAAGCAAGTCTTATTAATTCCTTTATCCAATGCCCTCCTTAACAATTTTTCAGCAATACAGCTTTGCTTGGTGTTACAAGTGGAGCAAACTGGAGTGTCCTTGGTGATGGGCTGATGGGCTGATGGGTTATAGGGACAAACTCTAGTGTCCTTGATTATGAGCTGATGGTTAGAGGGAGAAACGGGAGTGTCCATGGCCATGAGCGATGGGTTGTAGGGACAAACCGGAGTGTCCTTGGTAATGAGCTGATGGTTACAGGGACAAACGGGAGTGTCCTTGGTCATAAGCTGATGGATTACAGGGACAAACTGGAGTGTCCTTGGTCATGGGCTAATGGGTTATAAGGACAAACGGGAGTGTCCTTGGTCATAAGCTGATGGATTACAGGGACAAACGGGAGTGTCCTTGGTCATAAGCTGATGGATTACAGGGACAAACTGGAGTGTCCTTGGCCATGAGCTTATGGGTCATACGGGCAAACTGGTAATCTGTTGATGGGTTATAGGGACAAACTGAGAGTCCTTGGTCAAGAGTTGATGCGTTGTAGGGACAAACAGGAGTGTTCTTGGCCACGAGCTGATGGGTTGTAGGGACAAACTTGAGTGTCCTTGATAATGAGCTGATAGTTACAGGGACACTAACACCTCATCTGAGTCAACTTGGGCCCACCTGACCTCCAAAGAAGTGACTACTGACCACATAAACGACGTAGTGAAGCTGTATTGTCCAGCCAAGCTGCTCGTTATTGTGGATTCCGAGAGTTGTACAAAGTGTTTTAAGGTTTGCTTGGAAGGAAGGATGGGTGATATCCTACTGGAAAAACGTAGTTTCTGTACGGCACCAAAAATAAAATTTCACAGCATTTATTTACATTTTAAAATGCACTTTTTTGTGTGAAATTTTAGACCCTTCAGATGAGGTATTTAGGAAGGAGACAGTTGTCGTGGACTACTCACCGCGATCTGCCTGTAGATGGTGATGGCTCGTTGTGTGTCCCCTCTGTCTATGTGACTCTCCTGAAACAACAACAACACAAGTATTTATTTATTTATTTAATTGGTCTTTTACGCTGTGCTCGAGAATATCTCACTTACAGGACAGTGACCAGTATTATGGTGCGGGGAAACTGGGCCGAGCCCGGGGGAAAACAAACAGAACAAGTATGCACTGAGTCAACTGAGTACTATTTAAGAATAATGATACTACTGACTTCACACTACAATTCAGAGAGGAAATCTAACACTGGACCTCTTGTAAAGATCTCCACTTCAATCTACAAAAATTTACAAAGAAATTTTTTTCTCTTTGCTTACAGTTTTGCACAGAAAGAACATATTTCTGTTAATATAAATGTATCACTGGATTTCATCATCTGACAAAAAAATATTTATCACACAAAAGTGGTGAGACAATTTCAAGTGAACTGAACATCCCAGCAATGTGATTCAGAAAATGATAAACCAGTCATCAGTTTAATTCTAGTACTTGGAATCTAACGGTGGTGTTTTTTTTTGGGGTGAGAGTAAGTATTTATAACAGGGTAAGTCTGGGGTGAGTGTAAGTATTTATTACAGGATAAGTCTGGGGTGAGAGTAAGTATTTATTACAGGATAAGTTTGGGATGAGGGTAAGTATTTATCACAGGATAAGTGTGGGGTGAGTGTATTTATAACAGGGTAAGTCTGGGACGAGGGTAAGTATTTATTACAGGATAAGTCTGGGGTGAGAGTAAGTATTTATTACATGATAAGTCTGGGGTGAGAGTGAGTATTTATAACAGAATAAGTCTGGGATGAGTGTAAGTATTTATCACAGGATAAGTCTGGGATGAGTGTAAGTGTTTATAACAGGACAAGTCTGGGATGAGGGTAAGTATTTATAACAGGATAAGTGTGGGGTGAGTGTAAGTATTTATTACAAGATAAGTGTGGGGTGAGAGTAAGTATTTATTACAAGATAAGTCTGGGGTGAGAGTAAGTATTTATAACAGGATAAGTCTGGGGTGAGAGTAAGTATTTATAACAGGATAAGTCTGGGATGAGAGTAAGTATTTATTACAGGATAAGTCTAGGGTGAGTGTAAGTATTTATTACAGGGTAAGTGTGGGGTGAGAGTAAGTATTTATTACATGAAAAGTCTGGGGTGAGCATAAGTATTTATTACAGGGTAAGTCTGGGTTGAGGGTAAGTATTTATTACAGGGTAAGTTCATAATAGTTTGAGATGAGATAAGAGACTGCAAGGGATACAACCTTTTTATGTCTTCTGACACTTGTAATTTAAGCTTCGACAATCTAATGACCAACATATGCATATCTTTACTTTTTCACAAAACCGGGAAAGAAATCTAATATTTTGTTTTCAGCAGGAATAATATCTGTCCCAATGATTAGAAGAACTAGGGAAAGCAGATTACAGAGGCTGACCCTCAGGTCAGATCCCTGGCCCCATCCTCTCACCTCTATGTGTCTCTCTAGCTCCTTCAGTAAGCTGGGGTACTTCTCCAGGCGTGTGAGGGGTCTAGACAAACTGGTTGTCAGGGTCATAGACCCTGATGCAGGGGCCCCCAGGTTCTCCATAGCACTGTTCAGTTCCTCACTGGAAACACACAGAAAACATGCAGGCTACAGTCAGTGAGAGATCCTTACTCTGGTGTGCATCCAGGTCAACTGCATCAAAGTCTCTTCTTGCACGTTTTAAATTTTAGATCTTTGTGAGCTTTCTCGAACAAATCAAATCTGACATGTTTTACGAGTGACCATTTGTCAGTATTGTAAATACTCAAAAAACATTATCAAGTCCTTTACACATGGTTATCAAGACTAAAAATCTGTCAGGTCCGGCAAATCTGATTTATTAAATATTAACAAGTTGAATCGTTTAATTATGTGACAGCGCATATTGTACATTCTTACATGTCCGTGTACATGTGTATCTAAGCTTTTCCTCCGTGAACATATACACGTTATCACACTTGTAACACATGAAGCTAGTTAACAGTTGTGCCCTTGTGTTTCTTTGCCTGCTCACCTGGATGATTTGTATATTGTATTTACCGTCTATACCACCGTGTGAAAACTCACCACTTCCTTTGGAGCACAGAGACAGCCCTGGGGTGATTAGCACAGTACTCCTCATACAGCTCTTTAAGCCGTGGTGCGTGCCTCATGAACACCTCCCCCACCCTTCGCTGGTGATGAGGGGACCTAGCAGAAATTTGACGACGAAACAGGAAAATGTCAGAGAACATTCGTATCACAAAGGCAGATTCATTTCAAGCAGATATGCACTAGTTTCTTCATTTGTATATATTTTTGTCTAATCTTCCCAATGAATTCAACAAATTACATTCCTACACCTTTAAAAGTCTTGTTTAACTCTTGAGCAACTTGATGACGCCATTTATATACATGTACACTGGTATGAAGACCAAATGTAGTTGTCCTCACCAAATCATTGAAGCCTGGAGGCTAGAAAGGCCTGCTTCTCCTCTGCTGTACAAGGCATCCATGGCACTTACTGCACTTACTGCAGCCAGTGCTACTGACCACCCGATCCCCGACCCATCCCAGAGGCTAGATGCCCCAGTAATCCAGGGAAACTTACCCCAGGCATTCTTTCAGAGACATGAGGAAGCTTCCTTGGAAGGTCACTATGTCTTCCAAATTTCCGATCAGCTGATTAAACTCAGATGGTTCAAGCCTGAAAAGTGAAGAAAGAGCCTGGGTTATTGAATCATTCACTTGATGATGGTTGTCACAACAATGCCCTCAGCAATATTTCTCTGATGCTATGTGATGACCATGTGATTAATGGAAGGTGGAAACTGGGAAGAGCCTTGAGTAACCTTCTCTTCAGATTCTTTCTCTACTACGGGCCTGACAGCTGACTGACACGTCATCTATGGGCTTTTAAATAGCCAGGTTGTCCAGCCTTGCTCAATTTGTTTTCTTTGGTTTTAATAAAAAAATTTTGCAGGACTAAACATGTGATAGTTTCTACATTACATTGATCAGTATTACAGTAAGGATGTTTTGAGGTATGTGATTATCGTGACAGAGAAACATCAAACTACAGTATACAACATTTGTGACTGTAGTTTGATTCCTTTACCATCTAAAGACTTAGGTCACTGTGTAAATGTACAAGTCAAATGATTAGTCTCCCACCGGTGAAATCATCACAGATAATTATTATCTATGAGAGAAGTATAACTTAACTGTATGATTTTGAAATTACATGTATATTTCAGAAGAACGTTTAACCTCTTTAAAATATGAAATTTAAAGCTGATTTATCTCAAGGTTCATTCCAAATCTAAAAATATTGCCTTTCACTCTTCCTAGAAAGCTTCTTGTAAATTTGCTTGTCCAACAGGTACAGAGTATCCAAACTCAAACAGCAAATACAACAGTTTATGAACTTGTATTATTGTTCAAATAACAGATTTAATCAGTCACCACAACAACATGGCTCGTTATTCACACAATCTCCCTACTTACACCCCTGAGGCTTTGATAGGCCGTATATATTTCTGTAGCAAAGTTTTCATTTCGTTGACATGAGTTCCTTCTGTCTCTATCACACTCTGTAAAACCTGGAAAATGGAAAACTTCCTGATGAACATGACTGACTGACTGACTGACTGACTGACTGACACGACGGATATATTTCTGTCAAAATACGTGTATTTCATTTATAAACATGCGTTAGTCTGATTTTGAAAATTTCTCAAATCCTGAGTTTAGCTTCAGTGAACGGCTCATTCATTCATTTTCGACTAAATTGACTGCTTCCAGCACATCGCTGGGACGAAATGGGGCAGGGCGCAAGGGGAGCCTCCGACCATCTGCGGGTATCTGGAAGACCCTCCCACTTTTTAGAACCAGAGAGGAAGCTAGTCAGAGCTGGACTTGAACTTGGGGCCGTTGCATTGGTGAAGCTCCTGGGTCAGTGTAGTGCCCCAAAATGACATATAACCAAAAATTATCAATCTAGTTCTTCATTTTTTGTCTCTGGTTTTTCAAAAATTAAAATACATAAAAGATCATGGAACAGTGGTCCTAAGCTAAGCTTATAGAACTTTGATTTCCAATAAACTGCTCACTGCAGAATAATGTTTTTACTAATATTTAGCGACATACTTTCCAAGAACTAACACAAGTCTAGCAACCACATATAAAAACCCCAAAATATTTCTCTAATGGTTATGCTTATGTGTCAAAAACTTTCAAAGGAAGAGTTACCTTTCATCAGTTACAGCTGTTTCTACCTTTTCAAAGTAAACCTATACACTCACCACATTATGATACTTTTGCATACTCTTGCGTTTGAGCACAGCCAGTTCTGTGGGCCTTCCAGGACTCTTGGGTCCCCCGGGGGATTCTACAGACAAGACATATACAACATATACATATATCTCTCCTTCAACAACTTACACCTCATTGTATATACCATGTCTATACCATGTCACTTACCATTCCTTCAATATTCACAGTAATCTACCTACACTGATGAAAACGAGGAGCATCATAAGGCATTTGACTAAGGGCAATCCTTGACAAAAAGGAATGAAGCATTAAATCAAACTAAAACCGTTGTACACGTAAAATGGTGTTACCTTCTTTGATCTCCTTGACATAGTTGCTAGGGAACCAGCCGGTCTTGCCGTTGAGCGTACCTTCCCACCATCCTCCCTCTATACACTGTGTCACTGTCACCATGTCACCTTTGTTGAAGCACAGCTGACAAGGACAACAGCCAAAAATGACACAGTTCTAAATGACTGGCATCATTTGTACATGTATAGTGTAACTCAGCTACATTTAGTCTATACATGCAAATTAACACAGAATTAGTGTTACTTGGACTTCCTGTTTCCTGCACTTTTAACACGGGAGAGATCAGTAAAAATGAAATTTGGACACACTACTGGCCTCTAAAAAGGTTGTTTCACCCTCGTCTTTTACATTTCCCAATAAATATGACCAGTTCGGCTGGCTTCATTGTTTCTTGTTACGTTACAGTGCACGACACTTCTTTCGGACATCATGCCGCTATATAAGCGGTGTCTGTAGTGGAAGAGGCTTGCATGAAATTCCTCACGAAGAATTATATAAACCATACATAAGAATGGTTTTCTATTTGATAAATACTGTAAGGACAAAATCACAATCTGCGTGTTTAGTAGAGTATATGGAGATTCAAACCCTGGGCTTGATCTCCCCATACAATTCTCATTTATTTATTTATTCATTTATTTATTTGACTGGTATTTTACGTTGCACTCAACAATATTTCACTTATATAAGAATGGCCAGCGTTGTGGTGGGAGAAAACCAGGTAGAACCTGGGGGAAACCCACTACAATCCACAGGTTGTTGGCGGACCTTCCGAAGTACGACTGGAGAGGACTTAACATGTGGATAGCGTGTAACATACGAAAGTACAGGTAGCTGATACCTCATCGTTGTTGGTGCCCTTGAAGGTGTGCTGAGCTCTGACCCGCTTCACCTGGCTGTTATCTGTCATCTTCTCACACACAGCTAACCTCTGACCTCTGACATCACAACACAGACTGCGAGTCCATCACCATATACACCTTCAGATACCTCACCTGTAACAGCATCAACAAAATCCAGGTGAATGTCACCTTCTATCATCACCAAGTTCAACATTAAGATTCAGAAGTCAGATTTATTAAATGTAGAATAGTGACTCACTACAAAGATATCACACTATGTTCCATATATAGTAATCAAGGTAAACCAGGTAGATTTGCATGGAAAGAACGTGGCAACACATACGTACATCGCGTTTCACTTACTAGACTGTTTTGCAGGAGTAATTTTACTTCAAGGTAAGCCTTACAGAATTCAGAACCAGGATGTAAGATGTGAAAGGATGTAAAAAGTTTGATTTTCTATTTTCCACATATCTTTAAGTTATTTCAGATCCTTTGTTTTGATGAATACGTTACTTAACACAGCCTTCGGTACACACGAACTTAGCATAGCGTAACACACGGACATGCAAATGCATAATTCCATCTCGCGCTGTCAAACATGTCAAACAGTGAAATGGAAAACAACAACAACATCGTCTTAATGAGTTCACCATTCGCCTGGCGAAACTGTTCTGTTATTTTTGGCTGCGCTTGTCATCCGATAGCTCTATTCGAAAGAGCCGAGGAACTGGGGCTTATCAGACGTTCAGATGTCGGCACAACTCACCTCAGTAGAGCAAATCGTTGGTTCATCTGCCTTCCGTTCGGTGATCATCGGCAGTTGACATTTTCCTGTGGCTTTGTTGACAATCTTTGCGCATGTGAATAGCGGAAAAATGGCGACAATCGCACCTCCTGTCACGTGACGTGATGAATGATGCGTGTGCCAGGAGGAGACAACCATAGTGCACCCTTGATTGGACTTGGACCTGCTCGATCGTCTCCCTTGGGTTATGTAACACAGGACTCGCATACATGTCAAGGTTACTCTGTAGGTCACTGAAACTGTCATGTTTGAAGGCTGGATAAATTCCGATTACTGTTTGAGATAAAATCTTGTCTACGACCTATTTTTATATTTTTTTTATTATTATTTTTTTTAATACTAAAACTTATTCAAGGCCCACTGCATCTCTCCCGGGTAAATTACTTTGTTTTCCCCCCACAAGAAGTCCTATCACGTGACCAAAGACAGTGGTGTTGATTGCCTCAGAGCAATAGCATTCTCTCGGGAACGCCTGTAGACCAGGCTAAGATAGCACTCGCGCGCACTTACTAGCCACTCGCGGACTGACATTGGCCACAAAAATGGGACAGCATATTTGAAAGCCGTCAGTAAGAAATTCATGCCCCTGGCTCCAAAGTATGCTTAGAATTGGACTTGGAACAAAAGTGAACGACGTATCAGCGAATGGAATGGATGATTCCCAACTTGGCGGCCTCGCAACGACGACATGTCCAGTTGTTACATGATTCTAAATCACATGATGCTTGCACGTGATCGAATGACCTCACCGCTTTACCTCTGAAAGGAGTCCACCAGAATAAAATGGTTCGGATGTATCTTAGAGCTGGTTTAGTTCTATTTTAGAATGTGCCTCAGGTCTGCAAAACTGCGAATAGGTGTGTATTTATAAAGAAATACTGGAAAGACCAAAAGGCATGGTGTACACATATCTGTTATGTATGTGATTCAAAAATACAAATGTTTTCTTTAAAAAAAACACGATAATTTGGCCGGTTTAGATCTGTTAGTAGCATCTGGCCTATGCATGTGTATGGTCTTTATATTTTATTGCAGAATAACAAAAACATATAGTTATTAAATTTGCTTTAAGTACAAAAAATCCTTTATATGGATACCTATAACTGTACCTAGAAATATCACAATACTGACGATAAAACAATAAAATTTGATAAATTAACTATCTAAATATGTATTGCTTTACAACTTCTATTGACTTTCTGAAGTAATTTAATAGAAAATTAAAACGCAAACCTAGCTCATCATAGAAACACATTAAAATAGACTGGATAAATTGCGATGTGGGATATTAATTGTGACATTTCAGTATAGTAAGTTGAAGGCAGGATAAGACCAGGACACACAAACAGGTGTTATTGTATGGGTAACTCAGAATATCAGACCATAATGTAGTTGAATTAATTAATTTTCGTCATATATTCTAATGTCATTGTTTTCCGTGAAATGCAATTTGTAAAAGGAAGGAATGTTCAAACACTCAGTATAAATAACCAGGCTACCATGTTTTACATGTATAAAACGACATTGATTTTTCATGCACATGGACATCTTATAATTTATTATTCGTTTTCGATTAGACAGGCTCTGGTATGGGGTGGGGGTGGGGGGGCTATCTTGGTTTGTTTGACTTAGTCTGTCGTAAACCTCATGGAGCAGAATTTGTATTTCTGTATGTCGCTGTCAAATCTGAGAAAACTTGGATGTATTCAACACTCATGAGTCTCCTTGCTGCTGAAGGGTACCAGTGTCGATGTACTCACAAGGCCGCCAATCTGAACCAGGATACTCTGTCACACTCAAATTTAACACACCGCACTCTCTATCAACACAACACCAAATGCCCCATCAACACAACACCACATTCACCATCAATATGACACACACTCGCCATCAACACAACACCAAATGCTCCATTAACACAGCACCACATTCGCAATCAACATCACACACACTTGCCCTTCCATACGGCACTACATTCGCCATCAACATCACACACACTTGCCATCAACTTGACACACATTCGCCATCAGTATGACACAAACTTGCCCTTCCACACGACACCACACTTGCCATCAACGCACCACATTCACCATCAACACCAAACTCGCCATCAACATCACACCACACTTAGCCTATGTATACTGCCTTTGCAGTTCATATGCTTTAGGTGTCTTATATTCTTTTATATTTCATATTCTTTCCACTCGCCTTTTAAAAGCATAGGTTACTCAAAGACGGCTTTTTTGTGTTTCTACAGACTGTCAAATACAACTGCATCGTCAGCAGTTGGATTTTTTTAAATTTATTTTTTATTGTTTCGACCAATTACAATTCTTATAGCAAACGACTGAGTATGTCACTAACCAATCCAGGGCTCCTTACTGAGCACCAGGGACGATTACGGCTTTATACTCAACTTTTCCGATCAGATTTCTGCAGCAATACCAGTCCATTGATTACCGTCTTCTCTTAGCAGGAGACTTTTGTCACATTAATCCAATTTTTTTCTGAAGAAACCCGTTTTGAAAAATTCGATTGCATTTCTATTTGTTTTCTTCTGATCGTCTTCCCGCAAACCGTGATCTCCTTCATCAAGACAGAAACCTCCTAGAAATTGCATCTTAAAAATCCGTTTCCTTGCTCAATCCCATAGGTCATATCACATTCTGCAAAAAGCTATTTCTTGATATGAAACTCCGAAGATGTCGAAATGAATTCGAGTCTAACGGAGTTTTATTTGACTTTCCTTTCATTTCACAAAGTCTCTTCGCAGTGACGCTGAAACCTCCAGAGAGTATTATAACGAATTGACTCGTCTCGGAATATTGATAATCCGACATATAAATATCAGAGCTGTTAGCATCCTTAATGCTTTTCCTTTTAGCTGTTCTTAGTGTCAGAGATGTCATATCTTATTGGGATGATACCTTGGAATTTTTTTCCATGTCTTCACTTTGCAGTCAATGAAACTTTCGAATCGGGAAAGGTATCCTGTCTTTCAGATGAAGTCAAGATAAAATATCTGAAATACAACTTATTAGCTTCACACTTCACAGCAGAGGCAATCTTTTTAGTTAACACATGAAAGAATTTGTTGCAAATCTAAAGTGTGGCTATGTAAGTAATGTTGTGTACGTGTTGTGTATATGAGCCCGCTTACAAAGTTTGGCGCCCGAGGTTTGGCGCCAAATTTTGTAAGAAGGCTAACGGTCCTCGGGACATAGTTTCTAGCTAACTTAGGATTCTTCGAGGAGGATGGAAGCAACTCACAACAGAAGACGTAATAGTCTGTGACGGACTGAGGTTGTATTATCAACCGATTGACCGGTGACAATAATCTCTCTTTCTTCTCCTTACTTCTCTCCTCTCATCTCCCACAATCTTTCTCAGTCTACATGTATAGGCGTATATGTTCATCTAGTCTCTACATATATCAGCTTGAAAACTAAGACTCATCCCCTGGTACAAACAGTAGGCCTTATATATGACTGGACAATATTCCAGAAACTGTGGTGTAGGAAGCAGGATGCCGTAGTGGTCACTTCTAGGGAGACTCCAATTGTTTATTATTCAAGTCTTTGATATCTTCATAGATATGCCCAGGACTGTCATTAGGCTATAAAGAAGGAGCCATAAAATGACCACCATCACCTGGTTCCCTCGCCAACCTGACCAGTGGATGAAACAGCTGGTAAATTAGACATTACGGCACCTTGTCCTCTTTTCCGTGAATGAATGAATATTACGTCCTCAGATTGCCAACAGAACGTTACAGCACAGAAAGGACTGAACAAAAAAAAATGAACTCCAAAGAAATGTTCGCCACTGTTTATTCACCTTAATCACAAAATGCTTGCATTGTTTTGATATGACTGGGTGTGAGTGGTGATATGGATACGACACGAAACGGATACAGTGTTAGTTAGATAATCTAAAACATCCTTCTACAAATTTACCACAACCATAACAAAAATGAGGCAGAAAAACATTCTGTGAAAACATCTGGACAGCGCCACCACAGAATGAGACAAAATTATTTGAGAATATATTTATTGTCTGTCTTGATTTAATGAAGATTCGGTTACTCTGGATTTGTAGCTCCAATATCAAACAGCTCTAGTGTTGAGACATATAACCGAGCGTTTACCAGTGCCACTTGGTGGCATTTGTCAAAAACCAAGGTGCGCGACAAAGGAGCTCAGTGATGAGACCCACTTCAAACCTAATAGGATCAACTTTCAAGCCAGTTTTGCAAAGACTAATCCAGACATCATTGAGTTCGAGGGTGAACGTTTTGCACACTTTGGATATTTGCTTTTACCCAGCCACAAGATTTCTTTCGAATCAAGTCAGCCGATGTCGATATCACACGCTTGTAGATTTCACTTAATTTAAACACTATTATGGAACTCACAATCACAATGTCTCTAGGTCTCGTATTTCTTTTGGACTCTATTTGTTCTTAACGGTCGATAGTTTCTCTGTCGCACCAGATGATTTTTTATCCAGACGTCTTCAACACAGGGTATAAAGAATCACCAAAGAAAAGTATAGAGTCAGGCTTTTCAGGTGTTACCAACTAAACAAACTATGTGGAACCATGAATGACTTGAGAACATTTCATTGCCATTGTACATAACATAAGTAGCTACTTCTGTCTCCCTATAGAAACCAACCCTAGTTTGCTAAGCCTTTCTCAGTCCATTTCGTTTCTAGCATCGGTGTATACATATATATATGGCGAAATAATGTAACTCAGCCATTCTTGTACAGCATAAACATGGTTTAACCCTTTGACAAACAGCTTATAACACCGGTCGAGTCAATGTTTTATATTCCGATGCGCATTTATTACTAAATACTAAAGATTAACTGATAAACTTGCCTAGAGCACATACCCGAGTATACCACTCGACACAACACCCAAGTCATTGACACAGCCACTCAGTGGAATCTACTGTTATCCCAAATGTGTTGTAAAGGAACAAGATCACCAAAGGTGAATGATGAAAACACAAACCCTCGATAGCTTGTCCAGATCAAATGTCACCCTTGTCAAATAGCCAGCAAGTTCGGAGATTGTCAAGGCACTAGCAAATCTTGGAGAGAAATATTAAAAAAACACCAAGGTAACTGGCGTTACAGTGCTGGCGAAAGATGTCCAAAACAAAAAAAGCAAAACTCGGAAAACTTTCGCTTCTATTAGTGCTTGATGCACATGCGTTTTCTCTATCTGAAGCATTGACAGTAGTTCTACAATGAACAACTGAAACAATTTTTTTTATGAAAGCTGATTATATGTGCGCGCGAGAACAATAGTGTTGAGGTTCGGCCTAAACAGGTGTGTAATGCAAAGGTTGCAAGGTCAAAGGATGCAAGGTCAAAGAATGAAATGACACAGGGTGCATGGTTAAAGGGTGCAAGATCAAAGGGTGTAAGGTCATAGGGTGCAAGATCAAATGTTAAAAGATCAAAGGATGCAAGATCAAAGTGTGCTAGGTCAAAGGGTATAGGGTCAATGGGTGCATGATGAAAGATTGGAAATCAAAGCTTGTCTTGCGGTGACCGTGATGTAAAGCGAGCGCAGAGAATAGCGCATGCGCTGTAAGGAGAATGAAATACAGGAGTAGCCGCCTGAGACGAGCTTCCTACATGAACAACTTCAGAGTAATGTCATAAAAAACAGAGATCGACTTTGTCGGTGTAACTGACGCCCAGGAAGGCGCTTTGACACACTTTTCATATTTGCTCTACTCGGGCACAAACTGTCTTTTCAGCCGTCCCGTAGAATCGTTTATTGATTCCACCAAACCCTGTGGAACCCTTAGCTCCATGTCTCACCATCTTTCATGTTCAATTCCTTTTCCGTTTCGTTCTATTTTTTGTTGCGTGCACTAATGTCCGTTCTTGGAGAGGTCAAATGTGTCGTTTGATCTCCAACCTTTTAAGCTTTAAGCAGATTTCCACCGTAATGGAACATCTGCATGACAATTATTCAGTAACCATTGCTAACATGGCTAATGCTTGTGGGAGTTAGATTATTTTGTCTTACAGGGCGACGAATCATCTTTGAATGTCTGTGTCCCACCCCATTCAAACAATGACGGACAAACAATTCCGGAATTCGAATCTAGGTTGGGTTAATTTTCAGGAGCCTGCGTTATGATGTGATAGCCAGGATACATCTGTGATACACCAATGACTGGGATACCAGGTCCCAGTCATTGGCCACGTAATGGCGTTTCGAGTCCAAGCTGAGCTAACCATTGTTCTCGTGCAATGCACGAGTAATACGTTACCGGTTTGTCCACAAAAATACTGGAATGAACAACAGAATGCACAGCGTCGGTCGACGTTATTGTAGCGAGAGAGGCTCCCCATTCAAAATGAATATCAGCATCAGGTTAATTAGATAACTTGCTTTTCTATGATTAATTTAAAGCCGCTGAAAAGCCGCAATATTTCACGTATATGCGAGGAAACCAGAACCTCCATTCAATGACGGAGAAAACTCCTGACATAATCTGCAGCCCAAACTACGAAAGTTAAATGTCTACATTTGAGGCACACAATACAAGCAACCAAGCATATGTAATGACAAATATTTTTTATTACAAAATCATGATTGACAGAATGGCCAAGTACTTTGAGTACTTCACGTTATGTTCAATAAATACATGTAGCTAGGGTCTATAGAAGCTTGTTGATAGGCTGTTCCCCATTCACGGAGAAACTTGAATTTTCTCGGCATACCGTTTTGTGAGAAGGGCGCGATGACTGACATAACATTGAAAAAATATTATAAAGATTTACTTGAAGACGGTTAGAACTGCTCCATTGCTCGTACATCTCCCGGCAGTCACATTTAAGTACAGGGTATCTAAACCCTGTGGTATATTCTTGTCACTCCCCCCACTGTCCCAATCCTTTTTAACATATATTTTGTTCTTGGTTTTTGCAATTGCAAGGAATCTCTGTTTTTGGACAGTGCGATTGTATGTGGCTGAAGTCTCCCCCTTAAAACATTCTAATATACAAACGTTGCAAAAGTTAAACAGCCTTTATGGCACCAGGTCGTTTTTTTTTTTGTTTTTTTTTTTACTTTCTAATAAAAACTAGAAATAAATTCAAGATTAAACATTTGAACAATACATTTGAAATTTTACGCGAAAATCACAGAGCATTTAAATAGCAAACAGTACCAAGGCTTGCTCCAACCCGGCTGGTCAAACCTGAAAATATGCACAGCAAGAACGACCAGTGGTGACAAACATTTTGATATCAAATCCGTAAAATAAGCAATAACGTACGGCAAGTAAAAACATACAAACGTTGAAATTAATCATTACACTTAACGTAGGAAACAAGTCTTAAACTATAATATTTACATTATACATTGAACTATACTGTACGGGCCAAGAAATGTAACTGAACAAAATGCCATCGGAATGGTTTAAAATACATCACAGGCGTTTACCGCTATCCGATACAGAGAATTATCATAGACCGAACACAGGTTCCTATATTCATCAACGGAATCTTCCGTTAATAAAAGAATTGAGCTTGTCTGGAGTTTCTGCTCACATCTTTACTCAAAGCGCCCCGTAGACTCATTCACCCAATCACTCACTCACCCACTTGCTCACTGACTCGATCACCCATTTTCTCACTTCCCCACTCACACATTTATCCACAGATTGGTCCCTCTTCCAGGATAATTGTCTTCCCATAATTAATACATTCTGCATCATTGTAAACATATTAAAGCACTTGTATATATCGCCACGTAACACTGCGCACCTCTACATATTTGCAGCATCTCCGATACAGTACGAAAATGTCCAAATTAGAGCATCTAAAATATCTGTAAATGTTCAGGTAATGTACTTAAAGCGGCTAAATTGATATCCAATCAGAAATTGAGACTCCGGTGTTTTAGGTTAAATCACCAATGGCTAATGCAAACTTCTAGTGACTACTTTGTACGTTTCTTTTTCTGCATATATTCCCCTAAATATCGTACACGAATGTCACATTTACTCTATAAGTTTACATTAACATGATCAGGGACATTAGGCTATCATCACACGTCACGTGACATGGAAGGGTATACATAAAGCAAGACTCTGCAGAATTAGATACCGTTATATCTAACGAAGGAAAACAAGAATGATATTTACACTGCCAACAGCTGGCGATTTGTAAAGGTGGAATGAATATACCTTGAGTACAGCTAGGGAATGATTGCTGTGCAGTGATTTCTCGTGATTCGTTTGTGAAAAGCGAAAACAGACAGCTACAAAACAGAGGGCAACAAATATCTGAGAGGTCTGCGAGGAGACAGCCACACCATAAAGATAGCAAAAACATGGATTCGCCAGATCAAGTTACTTACCCTGGCTTTGAAAATTAAACTTTCATTTTCGCTTTCGCTTTCATATTCACACTGAGGAGTAAACAAAACACACCGTAGAAGGCTTGTGTACAACACATCACAAGAATAGCACCTTAAAACAGTTTTAAAAATGGAAAAGAAAATTTGTTTTGATGTCACTAACTGGAAAAAAGTGAGGGTAAATCCTTCCCAGTCACACTTAAGAACTCAACTCCCATCAAAACACCTTATACGCACCAAAAAAAGGATATGAAAAAAACTGATATCAAAAATCAAATCCAGTGACATATATTTCAATGTTGTTCGTGTTCAAATTTTTGTTCTCTGAATGCTGAAGGCTTATCGTGTCATGAAAAATGCTGAAAAAATAAAGGGGAACAATGCGCGAGAGCAAATGTGCACGTGACTGGTAGAGGGTGGGGGTGTGTAGGGCTAGTGGTCTCCGTGGACTCAGATCATCTCTTGCTGGCTGCAACCCACACGGCTACAGCCGATGACAGGAGTGGGAATGTTATGGAGCGGGTGGTTACACTGATACCTGAAACACACAAACAACACGTGTAGGGTTATATAAACACATACATTCGAGATGTCGTTAAGCTACTCCCACTCCACCTTCCTCACCGTCTTGTGGCAGGGCAACTCCATGCCCAGCCAAAGTGCTGCCGTCACTGGAACATCATGCCGAAGACAGCAGACATGACGCCTCACCCAGTCACGTTATATACTGACACCGGGCTGACCAGCCCCGTTTCCTTGCTCTAATCTCTCAGCGCTGAGCGCCAAGCCAGGTAGCAGAAAGTACCATTTTTACAGTCTTTGGTATGACCCGACCTGGCCTTGAACCTGGATCTCCCGACCTCGAGGCGGACGCGCTAACCACTAGATCACTCAGGTGGTCTTGTGTTTTAAGAGAAGGTATTACTGTTACAAGAGAATGGTCAATAGTCAGTTCGACTTGTGCCCGAGTTTACATTCCGTAGGACAGGCCACCTGGTTGACAGACAACAGACCTAAAGATATTGTTGGATTAATAACACCATGGCTGTATGATACCCAACAGGGATACTGATTTTATTCATCTGTCCCAAACCTTCAATGCATCTTTTCGTCATCAATGAAAACTGTTGATTGCTTCTCTTTATATGAATATGTCATAATTTTTCAAAAACTTTATATTCTTTCTTAGATCTCTGGAGGTTTGTGTTACTTGTTGTTTCTGAAACTTGTCTTGTGATTATTGATCCGGAACACCCATTTTGGTTGACGACTGCTATACGATTTTCGATGTCGAAACCTAGGATTATGCTCAGTCAGGGGTACAAGTTTGCCCCAAATGATAATAATAAAAGCTTTGAGTTGTGAAGAGTCGGGTGGTGTCTTTGTCAATCACCTGAGTTCCTCTTGTTCGCGGATAATCATGATAAATTTACTTATTGGGACTTTACGCCATACTCCAGAAAATTTCACTTATCCAACAGCGACAATCCTTTTGATATGAGGAAGCCCGGTATAGCCAGGGGGGAAACCCACGACCATCAGCAGGTTGCTGGCAAGCCTCCTCACGTACGACCAGAAAGAAAGCGAGTCTGAGCTGGACTTGAACAAACCGCATTGGTGAGAGGCTCCTGAGCCATTGCACTAGCCTTGTAGGCTAACCTCTCGTGGCAATGGAGGCCATTTGTTTATTGTAAGAAACAGATTCTTCAGTATACAATGTTAGAGTTATAGAATGTTACTTATAGCTAATGAACACCGTGATCTAACCTCCAAATCGAGTTCTGATTCAAGCTAAAATTTGATTTGTAAGCTTTATTTTTGTCTTCAGTTTCAAATTTGGACTTTTGTTTGTTTTGTTGAATCTACCCCTACTGTGAAGAGCTTACCACTGCTGTCGTTGTAATAAATTTCCACGGGTTCCCCTTCCCGGCAGGCCGACTCGTCACTTCCGTCCCGACAGTCGTACCAGAAGCGGTCACAACGTCGGAACTCCGGGATACACTGGTCTCCTTTAGCACAGAGCACCATGCCCTTACCACACACCATGTCCGTCTCCCCAGAGTAGAGAGCTGTGCAAGGAAATAAAATTATAAGCTACTGACAAAACAATGTTTATGAGAAAATAAAAGTGACACAGGGACACAAAATTCGTTCTACAAATGACATGCTAAAATGATAACAATCTAACATAAGGACAGGGCGCATATAAAAATGGCGGGGTTGCTTTGATGTTTTGTGGGTTTTTTTTTTTTTTTTTGGATCGATTCATAGGATTTTGGCCAGCACAGATTCATGAGCGGAGTGAACCAAAGAGCCGAAAGTAAACAAAAGTGGCGAATAACTGAACACCTTTCCCACAGATGTAGCTCCGTGCGAACTCCTAGAAAGTTGTGGGGCCCACAAGCCCTTTTGGTCACTGACAGGTGAAACCGTCAGAAACTGCAAGTGAGGCAAGCTGGAGTGCAGTACAAGCCCAGTACACGGCTTACTGTTACCAAAACCAAAAGAACAGTGAAGTTCTAGATATAAGAATCGGAGAGAAGGAACACCTGTCGTGTCGCTAGCGCCGAAAGAGCTATGTAAGGTGCAATCACGTTTTAGTGTATTCACGTGTCAGTCCTTTCGTTTTGAAGATTACTGACCCCGATAAGCCAAATTTCGCATTACATGAACTTTATCCTCCAAAAGACAAGCAAGTTAGCATTGCGGTCATGCACGTTCCGTGCCCGCGCCACATACAGACGGCAGATCTATGGCATCTTCGGCATCTGCGCCACACAGAAGGTGAGTCTGTGGCATGTTCGGCTCCTGCGCCATACAGAGACGACAGATCTGTGGCACATCGGCTCCTGTGCGACCACACAGATGGCAAATCCGTGGCACTTTCGGCCGTATGTAATACAGACGGCAAATCTGTGGAGCGTTCGGTTCCTTCGTCAGACACAGACGGCAGATCTGTTGCACGTTCGGCACCTGCGCCACACACAGACGGCAGATCTGTGACACGTTCCGCTCCTGCGCCACACACAGACGGCAGATCTGTGGCACGTTCGGCTCCTGCGCCACACACAGACGGCAGATTTGTGGAACGTTCGAGTCCTACGCCACACACAGACGGCAGATCAATGGCACGTTCGGTTCCTGCGCCACACACAGAGGGCAGATCTGTGCCACGTTCGGCTCCTGCGCCTCACACAGACGGCAGATCTGTGGCACGGTCGGCTCCTACGCGAAACACAGACGGCAGATCTGTGGCCCACTATGGCTGTCACAGATACAGAACGGTAGGGCGTAAAATTCACGCAAAATACATGCTTTACAATAGGATTTGCAGGATGTCACATGGGCTTGCGTTCACATGGCAGATGTTTCATTGTTTTTCTTGTCGAGGAGCAGAATTTCGGACTACATGAACTATATTCCGAAAGCTGGAAGAAGAGTACTCACGTGGGCAGGCGGGATTGCTGCACCGCTCCGATTCCTGCCTCTTCCCTTCACACACCTTACCGCCATACCGGGGCTCGGGGTTAGTGCACTCCCTCCATCTCTCGTGGTATCCGATCCCACAGATTCGGGAGCAGTTACTCCACGCCCCCCAAGGTGACCACCCACCGTTAACTGTCAAATGCAGAGGTAAAGGGATATCAATATACAATCACCTGTATAGAGGACAACTTAATCATCCAACACACGAAACCGTGTAGCTGTTAGACAATAGGCTATCTTTACATTAATTATTGCAATGTAATTAAAAGTACAGTATATATCTTGCAACGTTATCCTACAGGCAATACTGTAATAAAAGTCCACGTCTGTGATGTACAAGTGATTCTAGCAAAAGTATTACCCAGTTTTACTACATGGAAACCAACAAGATATGCTGTTACAGCCCATGCAGGATATGGATGTTCTCAACTGGGTCACACGATGCCGCGTAAGTTTTAGGTCACTGCAAAGGTTCATCAGTTTTACATCATTGGCTTGCCCTACTGACTTGGGTGACAGAAAGCTTCATCAGTTTCAGATCAATAACTTGTCCTACCCACTTGAGCCACAGAAATGTTCATCAGTTTAAGAACATTTGCTTGTCCTACTCACTTTCAACACAGAAAACTTCATCAAGTTAGGGTCAATAACCCTACTCACTTTGGACACAGAAAGGTTAATCAGTTTTGGATCAATAACTTGTCCTACTCACTTGTGTCAAAGAAATTTTCATCAGGTTTAGACCATTGACTTAACCTACTCACATGGGTTACAGAAAGGTTTAGCACCTTTAGACCATTAGCCTGCCCTCATCACCTGATTCAGAAAGGTTTTGCACCTTTAGACCATTAGCCTGCCCTCATCACCTGATTCAGAAAGGTTTTGCACTTTTAGACCATTAGCCTGCCCCCATCACCTGATTCAGAAAGGTTTATCACCTTTAGACCATTAGCCTGCCCTCATCACCTGATTCAGAAAGGTTTTGCACCTTTAGACCATTAGCCTGCCCTCATCACCTGATTCAGAAAGGTTTTTCACCTTTAGACCATTAGCCTGCCCTCATCACCTGATTCAGAAAGGTTTTGCACCTTTAGACCATCAGCCTGCCCTAATCACCTGGTTCAGAAAGGTTTTGCACCTTTAGACCATCAGCCTGCCCTAATCACCTGGTTCAGAAAGGTTTTGCACCCTTAGACCATTAGCCTGCCCTCATCACCTGATTCACAGAAAGCACCAGAACTTCTAGATCAGTAACTTGTAGTACACACCTGGTTCACAAAATTTGCCAGAAGAACACTGATATTTCTGCGTCTGATTGGCGTAAACACAGACTCCCGTCTCCCCGGGCTCTACGGTGCAGTGACGTATTCGTGTCTGGACCCCGCTGCCACAGGTGGCCGAGCATGGTGACCACGTGGACCATTTTCCCCAGCCGGCCTGTCCTGAACGACGAATAAACGAAACTCATTCAAGTAAACAGGTTAGAAAGGTATATACATATTAAAAACTCACATGAGAGGGAGGTAACCTAAGAAGATATTTGAGACAAAACGATTCTGCTTAACCGATTTTTACTGAAGACGAAAGAAAAAACATAACAGTAGAAAAAAAATGTCACTTCCTGTCTGCAAAATAAATGTTGAAATGATTGACCAGAAAACGACTGGTGTCGGATTCGAACTTATCACTAAACCAGAGATGGTCATAATGACGCAAAAGCAGGCACTGGGATTACCTCGATCTGGACGCGGTGTTATGCAGCTCTCTTGCAACTTAAGTCAGACGTAATCTTAACTTGTAGTGTTCATCCTGGACTTAGATTTCAAGCTGTATGCTAATTCTTATTTTTGTCGCCGAGGTCTATGACAACTCTTAGTACTGAATAAAAATCCTTTAGGTGAATCACAGTTCTAAAGTAGTAATCTGTTCGGAGGTTAAGTCTGAGTGAATAACAGTGGTTAAGTTTGTCACAGACGACAGCACGCTTGAAGAAAACAACATCAGAGACGATCACTTGTGTTTACGTCTGGTCAACGGCCATAACATCGTTCTTGAAGTTATGTTGTTTGGCATAATCTTACGCCACAGCAGGCTGTTTTTGTCGACTGACTTTGATCGATTAGACAAGACAATCCAGGAAAAACTGCCCGAGCCGTCAAAACAAGTACAATCCGCAGATTTCGTCACATAGTTGAAGAGTGCTCGGGCCACTGCTGATCCACATCTACAGAGGACAATATGTCAATCAGCCCATAAATCAATCAAGCACTCAATCAATCATCAATCAGGTACATCAATGTTGAACGCGGGTGAATATTTATTTATTTATTTATTCGATTAGTAATTTACACCGCACTCATGAAAATTTCACTTAAACAACGGCGGCCAGCATTATGGTGGGAGTTAACCTGGGCAGAGCCCTTGGGGAAACCTAAGACCATCGGCAGGTTGCTGGCGTACCTTCCTACGTAGGATCGGAGAAGAAGGGATGGGGAAGGGGGGGAAATTGGTTGGGTGGTGTGTTTTTGTCTCCTCTCATATAACCTGACAAGAATTCTTTGGAAAGGAGTTTAACATCAATCGAATATATGAAATTAATCTGCAAATTACTGATAAGATGGCAGACAGAGAAAAAAATGTTTCTATTCAACTCATTCATTAAGTGAAGAGGAAGTATATTCAATGAGTCAGGTGGTCAGTTTGGCAGTCAACCCATCTGTCACCAATCAATCTATTATCAAATCAATCAAAAAATAAATCGCTTACGGACGCTAGAACTATTGCCAGCAATTGAGATGTTCACCGCGGACGTGGCAAATAATACGGCATCCAGGCCAAAGTACAGAGCAACGATAAACACTTGACCCATGGTAGGAGAAATAGATTACTGCCCCGGTGGTGTGCCAAGGCGAAATCGTGTAGAATGAAGAAAAATAAGCTAACTGTTATCCGATATAAATTCCACGTGGATTACTGCGCTGACAAAACTCGGCTTTTGGGCGCGGTAAAAAAATGGCCAACCATTCACGGTCACTTGATTCATGGAAAGGACGGGTCTAATAAAAATGATTAGTCGTTTAATATCAATGCATAAAAGAGTATTTCAGCTAACGGCCTGTGCCAATTTACGTAAGGACGAGTCGAGCAAGATATCTTATTACCCGCAAAGCAGAGTAATTGCTCTCCATAAATCACCCACGGATTACAGGGTTCCCTGCATTGCTTGAACAGGATCTGGTGAGCGGTAAAAAAAAAAAGAAAAAAAAAGAACTCATGCAGCAATGGAAAAGCAGACGTGAAGATCCCGTGTTCGTAATTTGAATAGTAAAGTAATAAACCATGACTTAATGACTTCACATTCAAAACGACCGATTGAGGGCAAACCAAAAACATCCAGCTTTGGCAATATTTTCTGAAAATGCTTGGCTAGAAAGAAAAATGTTTCAAAAAAGATATACATGTTAGCTTTAACTAATTTGCATCATGAGCAAAAAAAAAAACAAAAAACAAAAAAAAAAACAACATAATGACATGATGGACAGTTAGGTTCATTCACCCGTTGGAATGACATGTCAGGCCTCGATAATGAGCTCCACCAACTTTTCACGGTTTCGTTTCAATTCAATTCTACTTTATTCGTATTCAGAGTTTTAATATAAAACACTACTTCGATGGCTAGTTTAAACTTTTTAAACTTTTCCTTTTTTTAAATAACTACTCCATTCCGCTGTTAACATGGTACGAACGATTACACATCTGCAGCACTGAATATTCCAGGGAATTTTTTCATTCTATCTGAAGACAGACGAACCAACTGCTAACAACATGGACACCCCACTACGCATTAGAGCAGAGTGTTCAGTTATTTCCACGATATGCAACGCTGCATACAACGTTATGATGGCAGATTACAGTGTTGAATTTATAACCATAGTAAATTGGGATTTCCACAGAATTTAATTACGCTCATCACCATGGACTTTGAGTTTAAAAGGCCGAGTGCCTCTGTCATGTTAGCCAATGTGAGGAACGACTTCACCAGCGTTTACCGTTGAAGCTTTGAGCTTGGGAATAAAACAGCACAGAACCTATGAATGGTCGTGGGATTCCCCACGGGCTCTGTCCGGTTTCCTCCCACCATAATGCTGGTCGCCGTCATAGAAGTGAAATATTCTTGCATAAGGCGTAAAACACCAATCAAATAAATAAATAAATAAATGAAACGAACTCTCACATGGCCGAGTGACTGAAAAGGCCACCAGCTTAACAGATTGGTCATGGTCCGCGCCTTAAATAAACATGGTTTTATTGTAAAAAATTGGTAATTTTAACGTTTGTGTTGGAAATTGGCCTTGAGATTATCTTATGAAAACGCCCCGTTTCACCTGAAGTGTAGTTGGGGATTATCGGGTATAGGTTGTTGATTGGATATCATACCTCTGGAACCTCCAGACGCCTTGGCCTGTAGCGTTCGGCCAGCCGATCAGCATACACACAACAGTGAATACACTGAGAGCGAAATACATAAATTGCTTCGAGTAATTTCCTTTTCGTTTTGAGCTAAGAACCATATCGGATGTTATTTTACGTCCCATTTTCCCCGCGGATTCCCGAGGGGACGGTACTCAGACTGACAACTGTCTGACTACAATTCTCCACCCATCAGGATGAACACACATACCTCCACAGAGGCCATAGAGCGCGGAGATACCGCGTGACAAGCTCTCATTACCTGCCATGGACAGCCTGTACCCTCGAGACTCCCTCATCGACAGCCAGTAACACTGCAGAGACGGGGCTTCATCAGCTAAGAGTAGACCAGCTAATGGTGTTCTCTCATTGCAAGTATTACATCAGAGTTAGGCTCATAAAATACCGGTCAGCGGCATCACAAATCGGGGTTGGCTCATCATTCATCGGATTCTCTAGGGAAGTTTGCTTTGTGCTCCGAACAATAACAAATATGTCATGTCGAGCCTTCGGGCAGGAGTTGCTCGACTCTTCCAGTCGTAAACTCCGCCGCATCCATCATGCTGAGGACACAACAGTAAACCTTGTGCAACCAGATGTAATCACGGCTACAGATGTGCACTTCTGCCTCCAGGCAAATTGATCACGAGCAGAAAATGACATGGTTCTTTCAACGTCAGAATGAGCCGAAGTGTGCTTCAGCGGAATTGTGCTTAGCGTTTTTTAGAGGAACTATCGTGCTGCAACGGAACTGTTGTTCCTGAGCAGAACTGTTTGGCTTTAACCGAAAGTTTTGTGCTTTAACAGATTTCGGGGTAATTGTGGTTCTGTAACAAATTGCTTTCTTAGTCGTGCTGTTGTACCTTGGCCGAACTGAAGTTATGTTTATAATAGCATTCCCAAAATCTCCCCTTTACACACCTTTAAGTTTAGATTTCTCGCCTGAGAATCCAACTCAGTCCTCTACCAGACCATGTATTCATACATATATATATATATATATATATATATATATATATATATATATATATATAAATGTCACGTCAGGACATGTCGCATTTATGACAACGTTACATAGCAACATTATGTGGTAATGTCATATAGGTCGTTAACGTTACACTCGCGACCCATGCTTGACAAACCCGCAAAGCGCTTCGGCAAAGCTCTGCAGTCTGTCAGTTAGTGGACAAGACCTCTCGACGCCACACCGCTGTCGATCCATTCATATCTTGTTTAGTGAACAATGCCTGCTTGGTCATAGCCTGATGACTTCCAATTAAGACCGTTGACATTGCCGGCGAATTGCTTCCACTGTTGCTGATGTTTCAGTACGCGAACAGAACACCTGCTAGTCCGTAACTTTGAATAATTCCTATCCATTTCATTCTCTTAATCTGTAATCAACAGCAACCTTGGAATCCAGCGTGGGTCTAGCCTGATACACAACTGGTCCTAACAGTGTCCTGATACTGCATTGATACTGCTTCACTCTGATTTTAAAACTACATCCATATCTTTTCCTCCGTTTGTAACCGTTGGAATCTAAAGAGTGATCTGAGCCACCGCTGGGTTTTGATCTCTCGCTTTGAACTGACGTGACTATTTTAAGCAAGATTCTGAAATTCTACCATCGTGACTCTTTTAACCAAGACTGTGAACAGCGCAGAGCTGTGATGGTTAATGTTTCTGTACGTTGCACAAATCACAACAAGGGCCTCCAGGGCTCGATTGGTTAGCCCGCTAGCGCAGCGCAATGACACAGAAGTCTCCCACCAATGCGATCGCTGTGAGTTCAAATGCAACCCATGCTGGGAAGATCTGCCAACAACCTGCTATGCCCGGTTTCTTCCCACCGCCGTCGTATAAGTGAAACATTCTTGAGTACGGCGTAAAACACCAATGAAATAAATAAAAAAATAAATCAAATCACAACAGAACAAGTCCACATCAAAGAGTAGGGTGTCAATACAGTACTGTCAACTTGCTATGTCAGGGGTAGGTGGCGAGCTTAACGATTTATGCTTCGTTTACATAGTCCAATTATCAAAGTACTCGTTCGCCACTGACGGCACTAATGCGCGCCTATCACCCAAGCCCATGTCCACAGGCGATTGTGGGTCATTGCGTGATTGCCTCCTATTGCCAGCTATAACGCTAGTCTTTGTCCACTTTAGACATCAAAGGCAATTCAGCCATTGTCTACAAAATATAAAAGGAAAATACTAACAACGGTTAGAATGGTTAGCGGAAACAACGTTCAGAGAGAATCGACAAGGGTTGTGTTGGTGCAAAACATGCAATAGTCTCTTCCACACGCCATTAATAACCCAAACAGCCCTCTGTTTATTCTTTGCATATTTGATGTCTCCTTACATTAACGTGATGTTATCGATAATACGGCTTCTTAAGGTTTTATTGACTTTACCGTGTACCCAAGTTTAATGAACGCAGCAGACATCGATTCATTCGCACAGACTAAAATGTTCCTAATATAAATATAACGCTCGACTTAGGTAGATGGAAACTTTATAAAAACATCAGCCATCACTGAATGTATAATAAACTCCATACTGATGTTTCCATTTCAAGATTGCGGTACTCAAAAGACACGCTGGGAACCACTTATTATGCACAAAATATATAACTTGTGATAAAACCGTTTTCTACGAAGAAATGGGGACTTTCAGATTTCACAAATCGTGATTCACAGATCACCTGATGCGTCTAGATCAAAATGTCACCTGATTTGATTTTAATTCTAATAAAAGCTTTTCTTCCGACTTCCGTAATAAAAGCTTTTCTTCCGCCTTCCGAAAGATCATTACTATCATTGCTTTGACCCGATTCTTAGAAAATAATTGCTTTTTTGTCAAATATGTATGTTTACATACTTACGTAAGACACCGACTGTCAGCATACTGTGACACCAGGGGTGTCCACCCTGGTGTCCTTGACACTGAACATCATCGAAAGAGATCCATTATTTATTTATTTATTTGATTGGTGTTTCACGCGCTACTCAAGAATATTTCACTTTACAACGGCGATCAGCATTATGGTGGGAGGAAACCAGGTAGAGCCAGGGGGAAATCCACGACCATCCGCAGGTTGCAGGCAGACCTTCCCTCTGGAGCTAGCATTGTACTCACAGCGACCGCATTGGTGGGAGAAGAGAGCCATTAAGATGACATCACGTGGAGCTTTGTAGCAAAATCAATCTGTTGTTCGAGGACAGCGATATGAATCATAACGCCGACTACATGGCATCTGACCGGTAACTCACGCTGAACGCCGCGTACAGGAAAAAAAGTGTTGTTGTAGAAGTATCTTTTGGGAGATGTGTTGTAACGTAAAAGCGATAACACTGAATGTGATTTGTTTGCCAACCAGTCGTCAAGGGAACATGCAGACAAGCTAATTCTCGTTTCTTCTTGTTACGGACTTGCCTATAGGACAATATGTTGTAACAAGTAACAAAAAAGCGATACTTGTTGAGCTGAGCACAATGTGCCTGGTAAACAAGGGAACAAAAAAGCGATACTTGTTGAGCTGGGCACAATGTGCCTGGTAAACAAGGGAACATGCAGACAAGCTAATTGTCTTCTTCTTGTTACGGACTTGCCAACAGGACAATATGTTGCAACAAAAAAGCGATACTTGTTGAGCTGGGCACAATGTGCCCGGTAAACAAGGGAACAAGCAGAGACGTTGCCTTCTTGATGTTACAGACCCACATGTATTGGACCTACAGGACAATGTGTCTTACAAGCCATCCTTGTAGCACTGAACATAATGTGCCTGATAGAAAGAAGAAGCACAAATGTTATCCTTGTTGCAGACTTACCTATTTGAATGAAGAGACAGAAGCAAAAGGCCGTAACGCCAAGGTTGAACAGGTTTTCCTTACACCGCGTCCCCATGGCAACACGACTGCAAAGATATAACATGACGTTCAGTATTTCATTTGGTCATTTTATAAATATTCACTATGTACACAGCATCAGGGTTATAGTGAAATGTATCGTACACGTAGGCAATTAACCGCCATTATGCTGCTTACGAGTTTGTGTCTTAGGACATCAGTGCAGATTACTCCATGACTCCGTTGCGTTCTACTACAGATCACTCCACTTATTCAATAACAGTCGGGTTTGTTTAGACAATCGGATTGCTGGAAACATTTAATGTGCCCACTAGGCCAGGATTTGATGGTTGGACGTGTACATCAGTAATTACACAGAAGCTCTGTACGACAAGCATTTTGTCAGAACATACAGCACAAGGAGGATGTGCGCACACCATCTTCCTCTTTTACGGCGCTTAGGAACAACCTCTTTCCCTTCCAAGCACAACTATACTGAATGTGTGACGTAGGTGGTTTGTGCTTCATATTTCATTCATAAGAAAATACATTTCAAACTTGGCTTGCTTGCTGGTTTGTTTTTTTTTAAAGAAATTAATGTACCTGAAATGCATGACTTGCAAAATGGGTATTATGGGGCACAGTGAAATAATAGCACCGCGCTGATGTTTCTTGCCGCCAAAATTATGAGCATTTTACCCATGATTCAAGCACTTTTCAAAAGAGCCCTTCCATATTATTTGTGATGTCGTCGGACCGAAAACTATCACTATTATACGCCATATTATCTGAATGCATTCATAGTAGGCAAAGTGAATACACAAAAATACACTGAGCACATACTAGGCCTATAACTGTTAGAGAATACTGACATTCTGAGTTCACTAAATGCTTTTAGGCAACAAGCACCCATATGTTGACGTCGTGTTGCGAAGGGCTCGGCGCAAACGTCCGTATAGCAAAGACAGGTCACAGTGTACGGCCACCGGGTATCCGGAGATCGATCATTTCTGTATAATGGACTAACAACCGATTTTAGTCCATACAGCATATTTCACGAACAGACTGCGCTAATCATATCGGAACTGTCTCCTTCATTGTTGATGAAGGTGATTTCTTTAGAGGTCAAGTCCAGAGCTGTAACTGTTCCGGGCTGGAGCGATCGTCTTCAACACAGAGATGCAGAGCAATGTACTTTCTTTGATACCGGCAAAGACAGCTGCTCTTTTTTAACAATTTATTTTGCGTAACGCTACTGAGGGTGGATATGGTTTTTCGCGTATAGTTTGTCAATTTCCTAGACAACATGATGCATCTATATACCAGTTTATAGCAATGACGTCATATTACTCAGCCTGATACCTCTTAACGGGCTACGTTGGATATTTTAATGTCTAAACACAGGACTTCTCACATAAAACATAAAGGGAGTCACCACATTCAGTCATGGTCAGACACGGTTCAGACCGGAGACAGCTCAGGTTCTTTAGCGATGTTATCAGCAGCAAGTCGTTACTGGGCTACAGTCGACATGTACGTACGATCGTGTTAGCGGCTTATATAAACATGACCCACATATTACCCTATATTTTTGATCGATGTTGATGGTTTTTCATACATGAGCGGTCTGTAACTGGCAGTTAGTAGTTTACGGATCGTATATATTTTGCAAGGCTAGTTGAGCTGTCTCGAGACAGTAATGAGGGCTCCTCAGAAGAGGAGTGGCGCAAAACCCCCAACCATTCATAGAGAGTCACCATTATGCATCTTTGAGGTATTGCAATTACATTTTGAAAATATGCGTCAGCATACGCAAAGCACTTCAACAGACGTCCGTGCTAACAGACAAAGGACAGCTGGACATTTAGACAAACACTTCAACAGACGTCCGTGCTAACAGACAAACGGACAGGTGGACATTTAGACAAACACTTCAACAGACGTCCGTGCTAACAGATAAACGGACAGGTGGACATTTAGACAAACACTTCAACAGACGTCCGCGCTAACGGACAGGTGGACATTTAGACAAACACTTCAACAGACGTCCGCGCTAACAGACAAACGGACAGGTGGACATTTAGACAAACACTTCAACAGACGTCCGCGCTAACAGATAAATGGACAGGTGGACATTTAGACAAACACTTCAACAGACGTCCGCGCTAACAGATAAACGGACAGGTGGACATTTAGACAAACACTTCAACAGACGTCCGCGCTAACAGACAAACGGACAGGTGGACATTTAGACAAACACTTCAACAGACGCCCGCGCTAACAGACAAACGGACAGGTGGACATTTAGACAAACACTTCAACAGACGCCCGCGCTAACAGATAAACGGACAGGTGGACATTTAGACAAACACTTCAACAGACGCCCGTGCTAACAGATAAACGGACAGGTGGACATTTAGACAAACACTTCAACAGACGTCCGTGCTAACAGATAAATGGACAGGTGGACATTTAGACAAACACTTCAACAGACGTCCGCGCTAACAGACAAACGGACAGGTGGACATTTAGACAAACACTTCAACAGACGTCCGTGCTAACAGACAAATGGACAGGTGGATATTTAGACAAACACTTCAACAGACGTCCGTGCTAACAGATAAACGGACAGGTGGACATTTAGACAAACACTTCAACAGACGTCCGCGCTAACGGACAGGTGGACAGGTGGATATTTAGACAAACACTTCAACAGACGTCCGCGCTAACAGACAAACGGACAGGTGGACATTTAGACAAACACTTCAACAGACGTCCGTGCTAACAGACAAATGGACAGGTGGATATTTAGACAAACACTTCAACAGACGTCCGCGCTAACAGACAAACGGACAGGTGGACATTTAGACAAACACTTCAACAGACGCCCGCGCTAACGGACAGGTGGACATTTAGACAAACACTTCAACAGACGCCCGTGCTAACAGATAAACGGACAGGTGGACATTTAGACAAACACTTCAACAGACGTCCGCGCTAACAGACAAATGGACAGGTGGACATTTAGACAAACACTTCAACAGACGTCCGTGCTAACAGACAAACGGACAGGTGGACATTTAGACAAACACTTCAACAGACGTCCGTGCTAACAGATAAATGGACAGGTGGACATTTAGACAAACACTTCAACAGACGTCCGTGCTAACAGACAAATGGACAGGTGGACATTTAGACAAACACTTCAACAGACGTCCGCGCTAACAGACAAACGGACAGGTGGACATTTAGACAAACACTTCAACAGACGTCCGCGCTAACAGATAAACGGACAGGTGGACATTTAGACAAACACTTCAACAGACGCCCGCGCTAACAGACAAACGGACAGGTGGACATTTAGACAAACACTTCAACAGACGTCCGTGCTAACAGACAAATGGACAGGTGGACATTTAGACAAACACTTCAACAGACGTCCGTGCTAACAGATAAACGCACAGGTGGACATTTAGACAAACACTTCAACAGACGTCCGCGCTAACGGACAGGTGGACAGGTGGATATTTAGACAAACACTTCAACAGACGTCCGCGCTAACGGACAGGTGGACAGGTGGATATTTAGACAAACACTTCAACAGACGTCCGTGCTAACAGACAAATGGACAGGTGGACATTTAGACAAACACTTCAACAGACGTCCGTGCTAACAGACAAATGGACAGGTGGACATTTAGACAAACACTTCAACAGACGTCCGTGCTAACAGACAAATGGACAGGTGGACATTTAGACAAACACTTCAACAGACGTCCGTGCTAACGGACAGGTGGACAGGTGGATATTTAGACAAACACTTCAACAGACGTCCGCGCTAACGGACAGGTGGACAGGTGGATATTTAGACAAACACTTCAACAGACGTCCGCGCTAACAGACAAACGGACAGGTGGACATTTAGACAAACACTTCAACAGACGTCCGTGCTAACAGACAAATGGACAGGTGGACATTTAGACAAACACTTCAACAGACGTCCGTGCTAACAGATAAACGCACAGGTGGACATTTAGACAAACACTTCAACAGACGTCCGCGCTAACGGACAGGTGGACAGGTGGATATTTAGACAAACACTTCAACAGACGTCCGCGCTAACGGACAGATGGACAGGTGGACATTTAGACAAACACTTCAACAGACGTCCGCGCTAACAGACAAACGGACAGGTGGACATTTAGACAAACACTTCAACAGACGTCCGCGCTAACGGACAGGTGGACATTTAGACAAACACTTCAACAGACGTCCGCGCTAACAGACAAACGGACAGGTGGACATTTAGACAAACACTTCAACAGACGTCCGCGCTAACAGACAAACGGACAGGTGGACATTTAGACAAACACTTCAACAGACGTCCGCGCTAACAGACAAACGGACAGGTGGACATTTAGACAAACACTTCAACAGACGTCCGCGCTAACAGACAAATGGACAGGTGGATATTTAGACAAACACTTCAACAGACGTCCGCGCTAACAGACAAACGGACAGGTGGACATTTAGACAAACACTTCAACAGACGCCCGCGCTAACAGACAAACGGACAGGTGGACATTTAGACAAACACTTCAACAGACGTCCGCGCTAACAGACAAACGGACAGGTGGACATTTAGACAAACACTTCAACAGACGTCCGCGCTAACAGACAAACGGACAGGTGGACATTTAGACAAACACTTCAACAGACGTCCGCGCTAACGGACAGGTGGACAGGTGGATATTTAGACAAACACTTCAACAGACGTCCGTGCTAACAGACAAACGGACAGGTGGACATTTAGACAAACACTTCAACAGACGTCCGCGCTAACGGACAGGTGGACAGGTGGATATTTAGACAAACACTTCAACAGACGCCCGTGCTAACAGACAAACGGACAGGTGGACATTTAGACAAACACTTCAACAGACGCCCGCGCTAACAGACAAACGGACAGGTGGACATTTAGACAAACACTTCAACAGACGTCCGCGCTAACAGACAAACGGACAGGTGGACATTTAGACAAACACTTCAACAGACGTCCGCGCTAACAGACAAACGGACAGGTGGACATTTAGACAAACACTTCAACAGACGCCCGCGCTAACAGACAAACGGACAGGTGGACATTTAGACAAACACTTCAACAGACGTCCGCGCTAACAGACAAACGGACAGGTGGACATTTAGACAAACACTTCAACAGACGCCCGTGCTAACAGATAAACGGACAGGTGGACATTTAGACAAACACTTCAACAGACGTCCGTGCTAACAGATAAACGGACAGGTGGACATTTAGACAAACACTTCAACAGACGTCCGTGCTAACAGACAAACGGACAGGTGGACATTTAGACAAACACTTCAACAGACGTCCGTGCTAACAGATAAACGGACAGGTGGACATTTAGACAAACACTTCAACAGACGTCCGCGCTAACAGACAAACGGACAGGTGGACATTTAGACAAACACTTCAACAGACGTCCGCGCTAACAGACAAACGGACAGGTGGACATTTAGACAAACACTTCAACAGACGCCCGTGCTAACAGATAAATGGACAGGTGGACATTTAGACAAACACTTCAACAGACGTCCGTGCTAACAGACAAACGGACAGGTGGACATTTAGACAAACACTTCAACAGACGCCCGCGCTAACGGACAGGTGGACATTTAGACAAACACTTCAACAGACGTCCGCGCTAACAGACAAACGGACAGGTGGACATTTAGACAAACACTTCAACAGACGCCCGCGCTAACAGACAAACGGACAGGTGGACATTTAGACAAACACTTCAACAGACGCCCGCGCTAACAGACAAACGGACAGGTGGACATTTAGACAAACACTTCAACAGACGCCCGCGCTAACAGACAAATGGACAGGTGGACATTTAGACAAACACTTCAACAGACGTCCGTGCTAACAGATAAACGGACAGGTGGACATTTAGACAAACACTTCAACAGACGCCCGTGCTAACAGACAAATGGACAGGTGGACATTTAGACAAACACTTCAACAGACGTCCGTGCTAACAGATAAACGGACAGGTGGACATTTAGACAAACACTTCAACAGACGTCCGCGCTAACAGACAAACGGACAGGTGGACATTTAGACAAACACTTCAACAGACGTCCGCGCTAACAGACAAACGGACAGGTGGACATTTAGACAAACACTTCAACAGACGTCCGTGCTAACAGATAAATGGACAGGTGGACATTTAGACAAACACTTCAACAGACGTCCGTGCTAACAGACAAACGGACAGGTGGACATTTAGACAAACACTTCAACAGACGCCCGCGCTAACAGACAAACGGACAGGTGGACATTTAGACAAACACTTCAACAGACGTCCGCGCTAACAGACAAATGGACAGGTGGATATTTAGACAAACACTTCAACAGACGTCCGTGCTAACAGATAAACGGACAGGTGGACATTTAGACAAACACTTCAACAGACGTCCGCGCTAACAGACAAACGGACAGGTGGACATTTAGACAAACACTTCAACAGACGTCCGTGCTAACAGACAAATGGACAGGTGGACATTTAGACAAACACTTCAACAGACGTCCGCGCTAACAGACAAACGGACAGGTGGACATTTAGACAAACACTTCAACAGACGCCCGCGCTAACAGACAAACGGACAGGTGGATATTTAGACAAACACTTCAACAGACGTCCGTGCTAACAGACAAATGGACAGGTGGATATTTAGACAAACACTTCAACAGACGTCCGCGCTAACAGACAAATGGACAGGTGGATATTTAGACAAACACTTCAACAGACGTCCGTGCTAACAGACAAATGGACAGGTGGATATTTAGACAAACACTTCAACAGACGTCCGTGCTAACAGACAAATGGACAGGTGGATATTTAGACAAACACTTCAACAGACGTCCGCGCTAACAGACAAATGGACAGGTGGATATTTAGACAAACACTTCAACAGACGTCCGTGCTAACAGACAAATGGACAGGTGGATATTTAGACAAACACTTCAACAGACGTCCGCGCTAACAGACAAACGGACAGGTGGACATTTAGACAAACACTTCAACAGACGCCCGCGCTAACAGACAAACGGACAGGTGGATATTTAGACAAACACTTCAACAGACGTCCGCGCTAACAGACAAACGGACAGGTGGACATTTAGACAAACACTTCAACAGACGTCCGTGCTAACACATAAATGGACAGGTGGACATTTAGACAAACACTTCAACAGACGTCCGTGCTAACAGATAAACGGACAGGTGGACATTTAGACAAATACTTCAACAGACGTCCGTGCTAACAGATAAACGGACAGGTGGACATTTAGACAAACACTTCAACAGACGTCCGTGCTAACAGACAAACGGACAGGTGGACATTTAGACAAACACTTCAACAGACGCCCGTGCTAACAGATAAACGGACAGGTGGACATTTAGACAAACACTTCAACAGACGTCCGTGCTAACAGATAAACGGACAGGTGGACATTTAGACAAACACTTCAACAGACGTCCGTGCTAACAGATAAACGGACAGGTGGACATTTAGACAAACACTTCAACAGACGTCCGTGCTAACAGACAAACGGACAGGTGGACATTTAGACAAACACTTCAACAGACGCCCGTGCTAACAGATAAACGGACAGGTGGACATTTAGACAAACACTTCAACAGACGTCCGCGCTAACAGATAAACGGACAGGTGGACATTTAGACAAACACTTCAACAGACGTCCGTGCTAACAGACAAACGGACAGGTGGACATTTAGACAAACACTTCAACAGACGTCCGTGCTAACAGACAAACGGACAGGTGGACATTTAGACAAACACTTCAACAGACGTCCGCGCTAACAGACAAACGGACAGGTGGACATTTAGACAAACACTTCAACAGACGCCCGCGCTAACGGACAGGTGGACATTTAGACAAACACTTCAACAGACGCCCGTGCTAACAGATAAACGGACAGGTGGACATTTAGACAAACACTTCAACAGACGTCCGCGCTAACAGATAAATGGACAGGTGGACATTTAGACAAACACTTCAACAGACGTCCGTGCTAACAGATAAACGGACAGGTGGACATTTAGACAAACACTTCAACAGACGTCCGCGCTAACAGACAAACGGACAGGTGGACATTTAGACAAACACTTCAACAGACGCCCGCGCTAACAGACAAATGGACAGGTGGACATTTAGACAAACACTTCAACAGACGTCCGCGCTAACAGACAAACGGACAGGTGGACATTTAGACAAACACTTCAACAGACGCCCGTGCTAACAGACAAACGGACAGGTGGACATTTAGACAAACACTTCAACAGACGCCCGTGCTAACGGACAGGTGGACATTTAGACAAACACTTCAACAGACGTCCGCGCTAACAGACAAACGGACAGGTGGACATTTAGACAAACACTTCAACAGACGCCCGTGCTAACAGATAAACGGACAGGTGGACATTTAGACAAACATTTCAACAGACGTCCGTGCTAACAGATAAACGGACAGGTGGACATTTAGACAAACACTTCAACAGACGTCCGCGCTAACAGATAAACGGACAGGTGGACATTTAGACAAACACTTCAACAGACGTCCGCGCTAACAGATAAATGGACAGGTGGACATTTAGACAAACACTTCAACAGACGTCCGCGCTAACAGACAAACGGACAGGTGGACATTTAGACAAACACTTCAACAGACGTCCGCGCTAACGGACAGGTGGACATTTAGACAAACACTTCAACAGACGTCCGCGCTAACAGACAAACGGACAGGTGGACATTTAGACAAACACTTCAACAGACGCCCGCGCTAACAGACAAACGGACAGGTGGACATTTAGACAAACACTTCAACAGACGCCCGCGCTAACAGACAAACGGACAGGTGGACATTTAGACAAACACTTCAACAGACGCCCGCGCTAACGGACAGGTGGACATTTAGACAAACACTTCAATAGACGCCTATGCCAAAAATACAATCTGGCCAGTGGACATTTAAACTGACGCCCATATGCTAACCCAGAAAAAGGGATGGTTGACATTTAGACAGATATTTCAACAAACGCACTTGCCAAAAGACAAAGGCTCCAACAAAATACCGTGCCATTACGCTGGCTGTATGGCGCAGGTTCTCATAGGGTATAGTTTTAAAGTACGTGCTTATAGTTTGCAGTAAGATCTTTGCTTCGAAATTCGTGCTCTACTGGTGCGGACTCATCAAAAGATGGTGGGGTTATTAATCAACATTGTTAGTACTTTCTGCTCGATAGGTGGGCATTTATACGCTGCTGTTCCAACCACCCGCTGGCACGTGGATATGGGGAATTCCAACAAGCTACGGTGTATGTGAAGAAGGGGACAAACTAAGTCTACGCTGTCGTTCATTCTCGCCACAGCCTATTCTGTAACAGATTCACATACCAGAGCATGCTATACACCTACACGTACTGTGTTTCAATACAATTTATGGCAGTTTATATCTCCTGCTCGAACATAACTGTCCCACAGATGGTACAAAACACGAGTATAACAAGAGCTACACTATTAGCCAAGGGCAGAGAGAATATATTTTGCCAAAAAAAAAAAAACAACAAAAAACAAACAAAATACCAAAAGCAAAAACAAAAACAAAAAAACAGCTGAATATCTTGGGGAAAGATTCTGACTTACGGAGAAATATATGTGAGTTATGAAAAGTAATGGTAAGAAAAATTATAAGAGCAAGTCTAAAGTTTACGAGACGTTTGTACGTTAAGGCAATGCTAAGGCTAGAGCGGTTGATGCTACAATGCGTCGAAGATTAAGGGACTTACTGAATATTATCTTTATCTTCGCAACATGTTACAAATGACAGGCTTGTTTTTTCATTGTGCTTAGCTTTTTTGGATTTTGATTTAATTTCAAAGAACGTTTACGGTGGTGTTACACAAACTGCACACCTTTAGAACATCGATCAGTTATAACAAAACGTATATAAATATGTAGATAATTTTTCGGATAGGCAGGTGAGAAAGATGTAAATTCACTTCTGATGTATACATGTACTATTGCATATGTAACAGGTTTCCGACTGGTAGATCACCTCAGTAACTGAGTTACAAGTATATAACATCGACATTATTCCCCTTTATGTGTATGATGCTTTGCGATACCGGCATATTTACGAACATACCAATTTGGAATGATTTGCAGCTCAGATCCAAACGGATATTTAAAAACACCTGGATAGTATTGCTTCATCAGCAAGAGACTGCGGAATTCTCAAATACGTACTGCTGCCGAAACAGCGATTTCTGCATCACAAGTAAGTTCAGGTCAGCTGTTGCCGATTCACGGTAACTCATCCACAGATTTTCATGGATTTTAGTGTCACATTTGTTTTGACTGCTCTGGGGAGTAAATACTGATGCTTCTGGGAGCCTGGGAATCTCACCAGTCCCAACCATTGACTTCGTTGACTACACTAGTGAATGGAAATACTTCTCCGGCAGCTGCACGCGTTCTTGGTTCAGATGCAGCCGGAGCGCTGTACCGAGAAAAAGCGCACAACAACCTATATATAGGTCACAGACGAGAGAAGAGTGTTCGGCTTACTTACAAAGAGAAACGTACAGAGCACTGTAAGATATTGGCACTGAGTATCGCACGAGTCTGCGGATCTCATCTTTACCTACCGGTAAAATTGGGCTGTGCGACAAGAGGGAGAATTGTCACCTGTGGGTCGGCATACCATGGTAACACTTGTCAATTGTATAAGTAGCGGTTAGACATACACCAGGTGTATAAGGCGTTCTAGTGGTTCCACAACGTTAGCCAGGTAACCGTTATGTATAACGGAACGACGGAGTGCTGCTTAGCCCTTCACGCTAGCTTTTCGTAACCTATACACTAATGCCTCTTTAGCAAGCCCCAACACCTCAAGTAGACCCCCAATAAACAGAAGTCTTGTTTAACTTACCGTCAGCAGAAGAGAGCCATAATATATCGCCTTATCCATATATCACTAGAAGTCAGGCGCTGTTCCAAGCACAGCACTGGTTAGGTATACCCTGCATACACTGCCGTGGGAAGTCTCAACTCGACTGATTAAGATTGAGCCGTGGAACACCACGGTCCGGGACAAGAACCTTGAATCCTGCCTCCTTTACCGATCCTGAATCGAGGTAAAACTCCTGGTATATACCGATATCTATAGAGGCTTAAACAACCCTACATTCTCGAACTGCCTACTCCAGTTCTACGACTGTAGCTGTCGAAGCCAGCAGACTGACTGCGTGAGCAGCGGTTAAGTCCCCCTCTGAGCTTGTTCCGGTCAGCAACAGTCAGTCGCAGTCTCAGCGCGGTAACACCTTTATAATGAATATTCATTAAGACAGATTTATGTCTATATTTTCCCTGTAGTTGATCGATCGGTGAGAATTCCAGGGAGGCTTGGAAGTCAGCTGCAATAAGTCAAGAGAAGGATTTCCTCACGTATATCTGAGAATTGTGCTAAGCTGATATAGTGGCTGACGGGGAGCGGGATGTGGTCTAATGGGTAAAGGTGATTGCCTTCCTCTTGCTAAGGTCCATGGGACACAAACCGGCCTTGAATACCGAATTCTTGCGCAGTCTAACGTTCACTGACGATCTCTTGTCTTTCAACAGTGTGGTGTGCATATCCGTATGCTACAGGACGGAAAGTTTGTCAATTCCCTGCCACAGGTCATTGCTTCGTCCTGGGCAATGTGGTTTCCTCCCACACTGACGAACATCGTATAAGTGAAAACTTGTATGAGTATGGCGTTAAACAAGTCAATAAAGATAAAAGTTTTCCGGCGGTTAAGTCCTCCACAAATGCAAATGCTCTATAACTTTCCCAAAACAGGGATAGAGGTGCTTGACTTTGTGGCTACAGCAACCCACTAGTCGCGAGGCAATGGCCGAACGGTGCACTTGATTTGTGTGTTACGTCTTGTTTGAGCAATCTCACCTTGCACTTGGTGCACGTGCGGTGTCTATCAATCGGGCAAGGCTATAGTTATCTGGGAAATATCTCAGACATTCTCAGCAGGCGAACAGCAGGCGAGGTGTGATCATTCGTTGTCACAAAACTGATTTAAGAAGAATAAATAACCTTATTAATGGAGATGTTTCATGCGTAAAAGTTAGGCGTAATAATACGATTTATGACAAGGAGACAAAATCAAATTATCACATAATGATACCAACCAATCACAGCGTCGCTCAAACGCTATACAGCTACATGCACACTTTTATCCCCATAGGTAATCACGCGCTGCAGCTGATGACAGAACGGTAACCGATCCAGGTTTATACCTAAGAGAGGCACTGCTTTGAAAGCGACACGTATACAAAGACAGGACGGCTGCCGGTTACTGACGGTTGTAGGGAAAAAAAACACTCAGGTTAATGCGACATGGATACTTCCTTCACAGTGACGAGCGTTTCTGTCTCACAGCCACTAGGCAATCGGAATTGTAGGAGAAATCCGTGCCTTGGTAATCGATGGATGCCGTAAAATAAATTATACATAAGTGCCATGTTATAGTTGATCCTGGGTGTTTAGCGCGAGGTAAAAGCTGGTTAGGTTCCAATCAAGGACCCGGAATGCGGATGTTCCCATCGATCTCTCTCCATTACGCGCAGGCGTGATCGGTAAACAGCGCCACGAGAGAACGCGCACTTGACACCGGCCTGACAACAACGACTCTCCGCTCTCTATCAATATGCACTGACTGTTCATTCGTCCATGCACTCATGTCTCATACAGACGCTCTTGTCTGATGTGTTTTATCATCAGAAATCGTTATCTGTGTCTATTTGGTTTGTGCCTTACCGGGGTTTTTAATGTGATATCCGTAGATCCTCGTCTATATAACGCTCTGTCCACATGCTGCCTCACTAAGCCGCTATGCATACGAGACACCAGAAATAACTTTCCGTCACACAGCTTTCTACTAAATCCTGAACGTCATGGAAAGACTTACCCACAGGCACCACTTATGCTATCCTCAACTATCATTCCTCGAAGCAGTCGGTGTCGGTGTTTGGGCTTGTTGTGTAAAGATTTCTATGAATGCTAAATTAAATCATAACAACTTATACGGAGTGTGGAGAGCTGCTGTTTAGAACACAGACAATCACGATCTATAATGGTTTCCACTGTGTTCTACAAGCCTAGGTTAATCTGATCTGTCTATCGATCGGCCGTTCAAATCGTTAACATACCATCTTTCACAACGGGTCATTCATTTAACAAGTGAATGAATGCATCCAAGAACACACAGATTCTCCTCGGTTATAATATCCATGCGCATTCGGAATTGTTTCATAAACATGATGACATCACACTTGTAGATAGACTTCCATAATCTTACGTATGTTTGACGCGATGCATGTTTTCATATTAACTCTATATGTTTACGCGCCAGAGCGCCACTACAGTGTGGGCACTCCCGCCATTTTTATGTAGTGCAAAGATTGCTCCAAATAAACATTCTTAACACGGATGATGGACATTCTTTAATCATTAAAACACCCAACTGTCAATTAAAACGAAACGCTTTACTTCAAAACTCTAAACTTCACCGCAATGAAAATTTATACAAATGGGTTATCTGAGTGAAAATTTCCGCTTCGCTTGGTGGTTTCACGAAAACTCCTAGTCACCATGTTGGTAAGAAATTGGGTAGGGCTCTGTAGAAAACCTGCCTATCTAATTGATAAACCCCCTAGCGTAAGCTTCCATGAGTATCGAGTTCATAATCTATATCTTATCACCAGTATGTTTTTATATTGCATTGATGATTCTCCACGAAACGTGTCCTGCTTTCGGCTCAAAATGTTCAGATTTACTGCTGCTAATGTAAGGATGCGCTGTACCAGTTCCAGGAAGCCATGTCCACTAGTACATTAAAGCCCTATTCACGTAAATTGAGCCAAAAACTAATTTAAACTCAACAGTGAAAAAATCCTCACAATTTACGCATCGATTGCACACTGACGAAGCCGACATCCACGGAATTAACCTTAGCAAATTCGCGTAAATAAAGTCAGCACGTAAAGAGCTGGAAGAAAAAACCACGACGAGGGATTCCAAACGGAAAATACAGATTTGAACTCACTCGACCACAACACGTTGTTGATAAAAAAAAGAACTTAAAGAAAATCTCCATTAAACGAGCATCCTGCATTAAAAACGAACACAAGACTCTTTTAACACGCCTTCGTGATTGAGCTATTGATTTAGTCAGAAATGTGTCCCTCATTTCTATTTAGAAATCAACAGCTTAATTAAATACGCCGTTCTCTGGACGGGCAAGACGCTTTGATGTGCTTAGCTGTGACAATATCACATCCTTGGAAGTGTAAACCACAAATCACAATCAAACTGTTTCGGAATCCCTACAACGCTTCCTCATGATGCGGGAAACTTCATGCATAATTTAAAGGCAACAAGATTAGAGATTCGTTGAGGTATTAAATTTGATATGGCGAAAAAATAATTCTTGTTATAATTCGATGAAAACTTCACGCGATTGTAATGTCTCCGAGAACAATTCAGCTTTGCAAATTGAGCGCGAGCCATCAAATCTTCACATCATGCTTGCGGCTCAGTAGGCCGGAGCTTGCAGTGGGCCGCGCAGTGAAATTGGATGACACATGAAACATTACAGCAACGGCGTATAAATTATTAATGAGTAGTTCTCATATCAGCCGTGAAAAAGATAAACCCATTATCCAAACTACAGGAGACTGATTTTTGCGTATGCTGAGTATAGTTTTCCGCAAGAATACATGTATATAAAGCCTTAGAAGTGTACAGGATGTTACGGATGTGGCGGACGGTGCAACTACTTGGTGATCAGTATACACGTAGCTTTGCAACACTTAATACTTAATCCATGCCAGACGCTTAAACAAAGTCATTGCCTTTGTTCACCACTTACGTATAAAATTCCACCCGGACAATCAAACATTCACGTTGTATATCATATTAGCAAGAGCAACTGGTACTTTGTCTACAACATAAACACCTTAAACATGAAGAGCAACTGGTAATTTGTCTACAACATAAACACGTCAAACATGTACGGTCAGCACTTGTCTTAACCATAACATCAGGGAGTGAGGTTATACCATTTTCTTACCAAAAAAATCCACCGGATGGTGTATTCTTGAATTGTTTTGAGAAGACAAAACTCTCACACATTTTAAGTAGAAACAAAATACCAGTTCACAACTTGTAGAGTAATGCATGCCTGTGTAGGTTTGGCTCTGGGATCCTAGTCACTCTCACGGAAACTGACACCGAAGCACTAGAAGTCCTCATCCACGCAAGCGCTTCCACAAGATTGGTTCCATTTCCGGTGTAGCACGTGGTATCCACATCCCGTTGACCATTTCCAAGCGACGTGATTTGGCCGCTGCTTGATTCTGCAGAGAAATGTCCGGTGATCACAACACCACAGAACGTGTCGTCCGGCAAGGAAACATCGTCCTGACATTGTCCATGCCATAAACACGTATGCTTTAGGAAATGCAGTAATTGGACAAAAGAGAGGTTAGTCTAAGAACACCGCCCTTCCTGGGGGCATGGCCGTGTCCACCATAACCTGCCAGCAGTGACGAGCGGGCTAAATTAGGTTTCCATCGCCTTTAGTCGCGCTGGACGGAAATTACCAGTCTCTGTGTGGTTTACGACACGCTGTGGAAGTGGACAGTTTTTACCTGCAGACACATTAGCACCGGCCAAACCTTCCCTACCCGATGGCCACCGTCGTTTCCCATTGACTGATTCATTATTGTTTACATCCGCCCTTGTATTTCATACATAAAAAGTCTCTTCGCTGTCACGATGTCCAATCGGGACAAACAGGAAGCTAGGCCCATCACTGGTCAGTTATTTATCTCTCTAATGAAGATAGATGGACGTAGCGGAACCGTCTTCAGGAGTCGATAAGCCGACTCGACCCTCGGCGCTTGTATCAGGCAATTGTCATTCTGTGTAATGCCGCCATCATGGAAGGCCCTAAATTATAGGTACATGCAGACATGCCTTACCTGTCGTAGCCATCAGCAGCAGAATAAATAAATAATATATAAATAAATAATAGAGAATAAATACCGGTACAACCAAACTGCACGCATTGGGAAAGAAATGTTTTGCTTGGGTTTAGAGACACATGGTGAGGAGGGGGAGCGGCAGGGGGAGGGGGCAGTTGAATTGTGGGTGTAGTGTCGTCCGGTGAGGTCGGTCTTGGATCTCATTAAAAAATCCGTCGCCGTGGCCAATACGCCAGATTTGACTTTACATAGCAAAGCTTTCCTTGTAACATATACGGGGCGGCGCTATACATTGAAAAGGGGAATTGTCAGAACTTCTACCGCTTTTGTTATGAACGACAAGGGTACTGTGACCGAGAAGTAAGCAGAAAGACCAGTTGACCACTTGGAGGACAGGACAGCTATGGATCGAGCATCAAGACCACGAGAAGCAGCAGCAATGGAATATCACTGCTTTGGATTGCAAAGCTGTCAACATGGGCCGCAAAGATACTCTGTATAAAGTTGATTTAAGCACATCTTCAGAAGGTGGGTAATTCCCACGACCGGGGTTCGCTGTGAAGCTGAGGTATGGTTGGTATCGATACAGCGTCGAGGTCTCTTCCCATCTTCACAGCGGCTGTGACAACACTGTAATTGATTGCTTAGAGCCCAATACCACTTCCATCAATCTTCCATCAACAGTTTGACAGAGTTGACTTCAACATGTAGCACAGAAGCCAGACCGGTGGGGAAAGCCGTTAGAGATGGATGTGATTCCACACTAAAGCGGTCACGACAGAAGCAGCCTCTAATTTGCATATTTCGCCGATCACCTATTCCTAGCTGAGTTAGTGACTGATCGTCAGAAGTTTAACACACAGTAACCTTTTGCTGAAGCCGGGATATCGGCGTAAAGCCCCGTCAACGACTGGGACATGATGCTGGCTATATACATGTACAACAAACACTGTTTACTTTAAAAAGGATGGACAACTCACTGCCCTCTTCAACTCGAATTGTTAGCCTAAAAAATTCAGAGCTGAAGAAATGAGGGATAAAAAACGACAACCAAACATGAGAATTTAAAGAAATAGCAACAAAGTGCTTTGGCATTAAATCTACAGTTAAGTTTCAGTGACATTACGGAGGGTTTGACCGACCATAAATCTAATCAGCTTCCCCAAGCGAGATTCCAGGATCTGGGACGTGGCCATTATGTACTTCCATAGTGAGCCAGAGGTTTCCGATGGCGTTAGCGTCAGAGTTGGTTTTTTCCCCTATCACATCCTCAGGTAGGACTGGGTTGCTCAACGCTGATATCGATTTCATATACTACTTGTACAAACAAGCAAAATGTCGATTCAATAGGCACCATTACGATTCCTTCGGTCAGCTGAACCGAGATGATGCGCCAACGAAGAGGCTTGTCCGGTACAAAAAACACCATTGCGGTGAAGTTGAGACGTGATGAGAAAGTACAAGCCTATAAGCGGTATTCAGCAAAACATCGACGAGATTAGGGTGTCGTGCCTTGGCATATCGGAGTTTAATGCAGTAGCTGAGGTGTGTTTTAAAGAGTTCTCTAATCCCCTCGAGGTGGATCCCAGAACAAGCAGATCTCTTCAAATTCATTCACGTTTTTTCTGCTGTTGCCCATCAGTCTCTTGATATTATCAGCTTTTGACAAAGCAATACTTATTAATAAAAGGGAAAAAGGTAGAAAAAAATAGAAATAATTTAATTGCCAATTTAATTGTGTCTAACGTAACTAATCACATATGAATTTCCTAATCATCCGGTTTTCTACAGTCACTTATGTTGACAAAAAAGAAAATGTCTATTTGGATTTGGGTACAGAGATCTACTTCCAATCAAACAAATTTACAAGATCACTGTCTGACAGTTGGAACAAGAGTTTGAACATCTTTTATATCTGTAACGCACTTTTGGCCTCAAAATGTTCAAATATTACATAGATACTTCAATTTTCCTTACTGGGATTGTGGCACCGCCAGTTAATGTCTTGCATATAACCAACTACATGTCAGCAGGGTATTCACGCTTATTCAAGAACATGTGGCGCAGTTAGCAATGAGTGGCTGCATGACATGCGTGCTAAACGTTATCCTGCTGTCCTATATAACTGAATGCAACCTTTCCCTCTGTATATTTTCCTCATCCTGACAAGTTCTCTTCACGATCTTACTGGGATATTAAAGATGCAGTGTAACCACCAGTCATTCATGAATTCCTGATTTTTAAAACCAACACCCAGTGCCGTGTGTTAAAACAATCAATTCACAATTAGTTTTCCATTATCTTAAAAGCGCTTTATTCTAACGACAACATTGCATGATGCAGTACCGGGGGAAACAGATCACATGTCTTCTGTCTGTCTGTATCTATGACGCAGGACTGCTTCTGCGATTTCAACTCTATACATCACTGGACCGATGACATGAATAAATGATCCATTGCCAGTCGAACAAACAGAATGGGTGTTATAAACCTGGACGCATACAGAGCTAGCCGTAGAATTCCACTAACGCCAAACGCTTTTATATGTAACAGAGATAGGTCCACTTCATAACCTAACAGTAAGGCATAAATGGGGCGCTGTTAATGAAAAGCTGCGCTCCGCCAAATCGCCCGTCCACCGGGACAACCCTGCATTCAGGACACTGTGCATGGGGACCGGGAACCTATCGACCAGCTCTTCATATGATATATGTCAATGATGAGCGATGGTCATCATCAAGTTAATAACCCGAGTCACTAATATTAGCCATCGTTCCAACTCTGAACATGTCCCAATCTCCTGGGAATGGTGGTTGAATTTAGCAGGGGGTTTTATATACGGCCGCGGTGACTTGCGCTCTGACAACAGAGCCGAATGATGAGGCAGTGTCACGCAAAGAACTTCAAGAGCCGCTTATAGTTTAGACGACGAACAAATAAAATGTCAGTGCTAATAGAAAATGCTTATCCGGAGACTGCTTCGGTCAGGGCTCTTCAGAATTATTTGCCAGGCTATGAGCCTCAAAGCAAACTTAATGATATACCACTCTGGTAAAACCAAACAAATGAGTCGGTAAGTTTAGGCATATTATTATTCATAATGTCTAGGTTGTGTCTCGTAACACGTCTAAGTAATAACTCCTGGTGTAGCAATTACGGCTTTAGTCATCCAACATCAACAAGTAAAATATAATTCACTAATAGCTCATTTCTTCCGACACGAGAAATCGCCATGCCTTAAGCCGACGAACATTGTGTTCACACGGGAAGTCGCCTGACATATGACTTTATAGGAGGTTTCTAATAAGTGCCCTGAGGAGCAAAATGTGCCATTCTGTTTAACATTCGGAATGACTGTCTTACATTGTCATATGTATGAATAATCAGTGTTAATTTTACATTTCATAAATGTCAACAAACGGGTACATCTTCGCTACATGCATCTTTACTAGCTTCTTTGACTCCGACGAATGAAACAATTATATAACACATATATTTATTCAGCAAACATGTCTACATACCTGTCTGTCAGTCATTCGGATTGAGTCAAGGTCAGAGAGAATATCTTTTAGTCAGTACTGTCAAAACAACAGACGAATAAAACAACAAATATTCGAGTATCCAAACAACAACAGTCAAGCTACTCATCTGTGTTAATATGACGGATCGAGCATGTCCAAGTCGAGTTCAAATCATGTAAATGTTTAGTAACAGTGTGATCGCGATTTGAGATTAGATTTTCTGGTATTGAGCAAATTCTGGTGCTGAAAATTGTTTGAAACCACCACGGGGTACGAACCATCGATCTTCGCGTCAATAATTAAGCATCTAGAATTGCCAGTAATACGAGTCAACGGACGGAGTAAACATTTATAGAACACTACACATATACACGCTGGCGTGGGGACGGTGTAATGCCCATTTCTGTACAGAGTAAAGCTGATCATTATAGCTTGTTCGTGCATCCGCGATGTTGGGTGACCTACATGGGATCACATGCATAACACATTGAGTACGGAGTTAATGGCGCTATGATATCAACATTGTAAAAACAGTAAATATTATGGATAGATGATAATCAATGTTGTTGGAACTGGTTCGGCGCTGCCAGTTTAGCTTCATCTCATGTAAACAATACATGCAGTGCCAGATCATACAGAAGGAATAATGAAGCAGACAACATGCCGTGGAACGGGGCGTGGCATGCTGGTGACATGTCCCATCTAGTGGCAGTATTTGACCGATGATATTTAAATGTGTTAAGTAATCGTTTGATTCATTTCGTGTGCTCACGGCATGTGTACTGTACCACTGCAGGCGACCTTTGTTCAGCATCAATCACGGTGTAGGTGAGAAGTGGTCCGGGGATTGAGTCGTTCTAATTTTACACAGGTGGGGTTGGAAACATCTTTACACAATGGTGCTAGCTGGCACCACGTACATTGTAGACATGCTTTATGCAACACTTAAGAGGCAGTGGATACACGACTTATGTATGCCTCATTAGGTATATTCATATAGCCAAGTAAATTATCATTGCATGGTACCTTCGTTATCCTAACGAATGTAATACATCGTGGTTTTCGGATTGTTTTAAGTCCTTGTGTTTCACTATACAAAACACCTGGTGAGGCTGTGTTAAAAAAAAAGCTTTGAAAGACCACAAAGGCTGTGAAACTCCACGACAAAGTTACGAGAATGGAGTCTGTCGTCTTTTTTCTTCCTATATATACATATATATATATATATATATATATATATATATATATATGTAGAGACGGAGAGAATTTAATGAACAACCGCTCAAGGGCACAAAGCTCCATTTAGATAGATTGACATAGTTAATATCAAGATGAAATACTTAGATTAGGGTTTTTTTAGTGTTACTTTGACAATAACTGCTCTCAAAAGGGAATCTCTGCTCGGGGCCATTTCAACATCCCCTACACCAAATACATTTATAGAGTTACGAATCTCAGGAAGGCGTCTGGAGCTTGGGTCTAGGGTTTTGCAACTTAGATCCGATTCTATACCACAGCTAGCATATACAATGGATATAGGCCTCAGTTCGAAGTTTACCATTATTTAATGAACCAATCAGACAAATCAATGTTCTGACACAATCAAGGGGCATGCCTTCTGAGACATTTGTAAATCAGTTTTTGTTCTCGTGAATACGGGTTGATCTTCGTTTTCATGAATCAAATAGAATTTTCATTTGTTTCGGAATAAAAGTTGCATGTCTACGAATCGGGAAAGGTCCGGGTAACTCACTTCATGATATGATAACGCAATGGTTGTCAGTGACACTCTGTTCTCACGATGGAAGTTGTGAATGAATGATGCCACTTCAGGAAATTGGCAGCCATATCGTGGATATGAGAAAATTTTGAGCAGAATCGCCGATAAAGTTCAAAGTCCACCCTTTTAGTCCCATCGGTATGCAGACAACGCTACCCACAAATTTGAAAGCGCATACAACAGCAGATTAACAACGCCAAGTCTCGCTCATTAACGCAATATCACAGCCCCAATCTGTAAAACAGCCACGACATTTCACATCGCCGCCATGTTTTGTATTCACAGGCCATATCGGGCTGAAACATGAAGACATGTAGACTATCTATCTGCTTCAGTCTGGATACTTCACACAGCGGAATGTACGCTTCATTAAGCTATGCGGGCCAGACACACTTAACAGCGGACATAAATAACACAGTTATCACACTTATCAACATCCATATCCGACGGGCATTTGTATTGTCGTTTTGCCCGAGGCGCAACGGACTTGTGATATACAGGCCTATACATGCATGTAAGAGGAGCGTTATCGCTAAACACATTATAAGGGGAGCGGGAGGAGAAACTTAAGAGGTCAGGGCGCACGACATGCACTTGAGAGCCGTGCTTTGGGCTTTCCGGTGACCTACATACGGGTAACTCACTCCATTGGGACGACATTATTGCACCAGATGAACAACAAGTGTCATAGTTACACTGCATAATGACAACAGGTTGTTGCAATGTATCAGCCTAGATATCGCTATGGATATATTAATAACTATTTTACTGTACATTATGTGTAAGTCGATGATGACAAAATGATGTACTCGTATTGCGTATTAACGGACTTCAACATTTCGAGTTCCATGTCATTCCCTGTCTGGTATAATAGTGTTTGATCCATGAAGTTATGAACAAGCATTTATATTAGGTTTTAAAGGATATAATCAAATAACCTGCGACTGGTTCTAAAACTCTGAGTGATCAGTTAAGGAGTGCAAAACCATCGCAATTTTATGGCCATGTGCAGAACATAATTTGGGTCATCCAACTCTCTGAAAGAGTCCTCCTGGAGTAAATGCTGAGATCCTGTTTTAAAAACTACAATGGTGAAAAGAGATACTTATCCGACCATGTTACAAACCGGATACAAGTCACCAAAGCTCGACTAGTTCACAGCGTCCAGGATCCACAAGTCTTACGACAGCTCCTGCAATCTTGTACACTGGGCTACGAGCTCCGGGTGTCATTATACGTACGGCCTTTCCATACGTTCTTCATTAGTATCAATTCCTCTTCTTGGATTTATTTATTTAAATTGATTTGCGTTTCACGCAGTACTCAAGAATATTTAACTAATACCAAGGCGTCCAGCATTGCTCTCCTTCAATAGCTGTACACATTTCAAGCCCCTATGTCCACGCATTTCAGTTCTAAGTCTATGTTAAGGCGTTACGACAATCCTGATAGCGATTCCCTCTGTCCCCGCACATCAATATCATCAAGATACATCTACTTTTGGGGAAAAAACTGATACAGTTCTAAAATAAAATTTTTAAAATTTTAAAATTTTCGCAGTTGTACAGGATTTCCCATTGTGTATCAAGATTTGACTCAGTCTTCGCTTCACAATGGCACTGAACCCTGAGGTTTATAAGTCTATAATCCAGAGACCTACATGTAGACACGGGTCTTTAATCCGGAGGTGTATATAACCTGGAGACTGACATAATCGCGGGGCGTACTTTATAACCTATAGGCCAATTACCCAGACATGTATATAACTGGTGTATACAAGTGTACAATTGCTGCTCAGCCTATGTTTCTGCTTAACATCACGTACATCAATACGTTTTCTCTTGCGACACTTCCATGAGTGTGAACTCATCGGGGATGTGGGGTAATATGGTGTTTTCAGTCCAAAATTCGATGACACATACGTTCATCACATGTACAGCGTCAATCAACTTTCAGTTCTACATCCGGTAACTCATTACTGGCGTTATGTATGTTTCACCACCACACCATATACAGGCTAAGATTTTAGACGCACCTTCGCGGCTTACGTGCGGTGGATGAATGTCGGACATGATCATTAGGCTGTCTGTAGATCCCGCGTGCGTAAGTGTTCAGTCCGAGACCGAATCAGCTCTAGTTTACGTAGCATATTCACGGTGATTTTTTCTGTTTCCACCTTGACCCAGACAATGATGTTATTACAGGCATATATATAGTTAATGAAAGGCCGTTAAATGTAACCCTAACCGCAAGTGGTAATCACAGAGGGGCCAACGAGATAGTTCACACATTTGCAATCTCAAGTACTCCAATCTTTAGAGAACTTTATGACCCTCACTTCATAGCAATAAATCGCCACGATATGAATGAGATATTGCCGATGTGGTGTTAGGCCTTAATCATTCATTCATTCATGGCAATAAACGGAATAAACAACACTAGGAGTTACTCACGCTCAGATGTTTGACCTGGAATCTATCAAACCACTGTTATAATTTTTTACTTATATGATCGGTGTTTTACGTCGTATTCGATAATATACCATAGGTACAGGAGCTAAAATTATTATATGACAAGGTTGTCAGGAAACTGCCTTCACATGATATACATGATACACGCAAACTGCCTTCACAATACAGTGACCATTAAACAATACCTCTACAATACCGTGCGGCATTTAGATTGTAGAATAAACGAAAGTGAAGATCATATTAAGCTCACAGAATAACCACCACTTCAACATCTTGCAAAGCATTTATTGTTATGAAACAGATTTAACACAGGTAGAGAGTCTATGTTGTTAAGGAAACACGTCACACGTTTTAGCAATCATTATGACCATGTGGCAGGACTTTAGCCCACCTAACGGCATATCAACCTCTGGTTTATGTTACACTGGGCCTGCCATGAGAGTGTGTGTGTCGGGCGGGGGGTGGACGGGTGGGCAGCCTCTTGACCGTAACGTTCCACCAGTATCACAGAGGTGAAAGATTAACGGCTTAACTTCGGGGTTTACATAGCGCGGCGTCGGTGGGAGATTTAGGCCTTAAAGAGTGAGGGTCAGTATGGAGAGAGAGGTCACGAAGAAACACACTCACCTGTTAGACGGGACGCCTAAGTTAACTCGGCGGGTTTCAAATCGATATGATGGTAAGAGCTCTTCTCCTAGTCCTCGTCTACAGGGGTACTCAAGTTAACAGTCTCAGTAGTACCGATCAACGATAAGTTCGAAAAGTTTGACGACTCGAGAGTTGCTTTTTTTGTCGAGCAGAGCTTCTATCAAGCTATGTCTGTCAGCTCAAATCCGCCTGTGAATGTGTCGTCAGACGAAGGCGCGCCCACGGGTAGAGATGGTCTCTGCAAAACAGGACATTCCAGAATGAGGTCAGGCAAGCGACGAGGTCGTGACGTCACTCACTGGCTCGATGGGACTTTGTTAAAGCAGAGAGCTGTCCTTGTGTTCGGAGCAGAGAATGAGTCTCCTGTCCACTACCCTGGTTGATTACGAGTCAGACTGGCGGTGTAAGCGGTCACGATGTTCTGTTGTCTGAGCGACAACCTGAGGAGCAGACCGACAAGCCCGGGCTAAGCCTCGTCCCTTCTCGGTTCAGTCTAACCACACGACGGCAGCTCAGCCGTTAAGTCTGGTTATATCCAATCTACATACCAGAGACATACATACGCCCCCAAACCACTGAGCACAGCTCCCCAGTTGCTCTAGCTTAAAATGTCACCCGAAGCGATGTGAACGTCGTTGACCGGCCCGGAGTCGTAATGACTACCCGTGATTATAAACACATGGTCCGGGCTGTGTTTAGTTAGCTAGCTGCCACTGGGACACCAATTTATTAGGCCAGCTGTGGGCTGTTTCCATGCTCTAGGTCAACACAGTCATCGTGTCGCAGTACACACAGACAGAGTGGAGTCTGCACTGAGCGTACTGGTTAAGAGTATCGCAGAGTAAGGAGCAGTTGCTACGACACTGGAGGCCATTTGCAAACAGGGTGAAAGTTATGTCGAACGTACCCGTCATGACGACACTATTGAGATACTTCGCCATGGTGGTTACATTTGACGTTACATCCTCGTCGTAAAAAGTGTCCCATAAATTACAGCGTATGGGGCTCAGTAGGAGCCGGTCACGACAGTAGAGATACTCTGCAGTACAGGAATTATAGCGTATGGTCCAAAGTACTATAGCAGCAGGTTATGCCAGTTACTACGGCACGGGATTTACAGCGTACAACCTAGAGTAACAGCAGGTTATGACAGCGTACGGCTCGCAGTAGCAGGCTATGACCGCGTGCATAACACTGTAATAGCAGGTTATGACAGTGTACAGCCTACAGTAACAGCTAATTATGACAGCGTACATGACACTGTAATAGCAGGTGATGACAGTGTACGGCCTACAGTAACAGCTGATTATTACGGCGTACGGGACATAGCAACAACAGGTTATGACAGCGTACGACCTACAGTAACAACCGGTTACGACAGAGTATGGCCCACAGTAACATCAGGTTATGACAGCGTGTGGCCCACAGTAAGAGCAGGTTATAACAGCGTACGGTCCAGAGTGGCAGCAGGTTATGACAGCGTACGACCTACAGTAACAACCGGTTACGACAGAGTACGGCCCACAGTAACAGAAGGTTATGACAGCGTACGACCTACAGTAACAGCAGGTCATTGAAACGGTAGTTATAGAATTCGTGAAAAAAGGATACGACGCGAGGGATGCGTGTCACCAGACTGCACGTTACAATCAGACGCAGGGCACAGTCTTCTTACCGTAGGGTTCAAACCTCAGCTAGTATCATCATAACAAAATCACAAATTTAAACTGCATATTTTAGGCCTATTAGCAATAATTTCTGAATTTATTATAGTCGGCGTTTCGATGTGGTTATTTTATACTTTTATGCGTGACACAGTAATTACAGGACATGAAACAATAGTTACGAATTGAGACTCAGGGATATGAAACATCGTAATAAGTATAAGATACAGTTTGCCATACAGTAGTGCCAAAAACCGTTGTTTCAAACAGATTATAGAAGTAGTGTCATGGTACACTATATAACTGCGCAATAGTGCCATTGGTACAATAATTGCACAATAGCGCCAGAGTACTCTGATTGTACAATAGTGCCACGGTACACCGTTCATATAACAGTCACAGGGTACACTAATTGTACAATTGTACAATTTACGCCGTTCTCAAGAGTATTTCACTTATAGGACGACGGCCACCATTATGGTGGGAGGAAACCGAGCAGAACCCGGGAATACCCACGACCATCAACAGGCTGCTGACAGGCCTTCGCACGCACGGCCGGAGAGGAAGCCAGCATGAGCTGGACTTGAATTCACAATTTCCGCATTGGTGGGAGCATTCTGGATCATTCAGCTGCGCTAGCGCGCTAACAGACTGAGCCACAGAGGCCCCCCGCACGTAGTATGTGTAGTTAAGGCTGGATAAACCCCCCATGTGGTACGGATCATGAATTCAGTCATGAAAAAATCATACCCGCAGCTAAATAAATAATGTGCTTTTACCATTGTAATTTTGAATGACGTTCAAGTCTTGTCGTCTCATTGTCCGTATTGGACGACATTAATTAAATAATTTGTCAAACAAAACAGCATGAAACAGTTATGATTCGTGTCCAATAAACTTGGCAGGATAGTTTCCCGTTGAAGCAAACAAAGTCACTGATCATAACTAACAAATCCTCACTAACAAAGCTGATGTAGGCCTGTATACGTTGGAGGATGATACATTGCTTAACAGGGCACGAAAGCATAGCGGCATCATTCTACCTCATTACACATCCCCTTACATCATCCTGCATTGCTCAGCGTCATTCTATGTCAGATTATGTCATCTATGTGTACAATGCAAACATCTTATAGCTATTATAACATGCTTTTGCTTGTACAAACAGGAGTTTGGTTATCGTCGGGTACATACACAGGAAGATCACTGCCCTTGTTAACAATAATAAATATGCGATCAGTTAAGTTCTATGGCATCAAACAGCTCTAGACTTCAGAGATGTTTTATCTTTGGGAACAACAATTAAATTATACAGGAACTAATTCTAATTGGATTTCATTCTTAACTATTTTTCACTTGAATGTGATTTTTATAGCCGAACTTCAAAATGTATACTTACTTGTTTGTCTGTTGTTTAACGCCTTCCTCTAGAACACTTCAACTATGTATGTGACTGTTGACAGTTCAATGCCGTAATTCCACGCCCTCTGTCTAAACCACCAGCCTTTGGCACATAACTGATTATCCTTTCCACACGTGGCGGAACATGAGGCTGAGCGCCACAAAATTAGTGTTGCCAAAACCTTAGTTCTCACCCTTTAGTCGGACTTACGTCGAGATATTAGATCTATTATACATGTACATACTAGCAATTCTGGTCTCCCGGACCTTTAAGAGGTCAAGCGGTGATGTCACTCCAAGGTTAAAGAGTTAAACCTCAGTAGCAACGACAGTTTGCTGGTTGAGAAATGGTCACACGTTTCTGGTGTTTCCGGTGAAACACGGCTTCCTGTTAGTTTACCTGAGTTAAGGTTTTATTCTAACTGTTAAAACTGCCTAGCACCAAGGCTTAGGCAGAATTTTGTACAAAATGCTATGATGCTGATTGCAATTTATTACACCTCAGTGGCGCCGTGTTGTCATCACATTTATTCACTTCACGTCACACATGTAGGCAAATCATACATCCTCTCTACAGGTTGTATCAACACGGAGGCCTGTGAAGTTGTTAGATCACCGCCTAATGCCAATTTCTGTGTCACATACCGATGACAAGCACTGCAGTTCTGTTTTACAGTTTCCTAATGCACTGACAGTTACGATGAAACATACAAGCAGTCCATAAAGCCCTGACGAATGACATCAATTGACACAGCGGTTTGTCAGATAGTGCTATTGCATCGATATATTACAAGTAAAGGCTAAGCCTTACATAATGTAGCGTCAGGATGAAAACATCATTTACTGTGTTGATTAAAGGACGAGAGCTCATCCGGTTCAGGCCTTAATTACGAGCGCCGATATCCTTGTGTTTTCCACGGCACTGCTGTGAAGGAGAATACAGCGACCAGAGCCAACACAGTCTTTTGTTCTCTCCTGCAGTACGTCAAACCATGAGTGGTGCAAGGATGGTCAAGAAGCACAAAGGCAGATCAAAGGCACTGCAGAAAACCAGGTGTTGTTAAGTAGTACTATATGGGCCTGGGTATGTAACGTCCTTCAGTTCTCCCATTATAACGTATCAACTAGAGTGACGTCCCCTTGACACTTAAAGTTCACACTGTAGAACTCTAAACTTTCTAAACCTTTCGTACTTGTGCTGAAGGAAAGGATGGACAGGCCTGTGTTTCTTTGCACACTGTGGCGCAAAAACCTATGCTGATTTGACAGAGGTCAGACGGTATTTGCTTCCATCGTCTTACAAAGTGTAACACTGCCCAAGAGAAGGACACGTCCAGTGAATTCTTAGACCAGAATTTCGAGTGCAAATCACCGTCGGGAACGTTTGTAGGTATTTGTACAAGTTATTTGTTCACTTTAAACTCCAATATATCAAAAGCTTGAAATGATAAAGAAACTAGACAGAAATTAGACAGTCAAGATACTACAAAAGTTTTCTAATACTTATCAGAAAACTTTTGACAGTTTATACAGTTTTCACTGGTCACGCGGTTTGACTACCATTTTGAATTTTATCAAAAACGCTTACAAGTATTTTTGTCAATATGCACTATGGGGATTGTGCTGAAAATTTACATACTGTTACGAAGTCTGATGGCCTAATCCCATAGTGTAATCCCATAATATAATCCCACAGTGTAAAATTCTGAATTAAATACGCAAAATAGGATCTGGCAGACTAATGAAAAGTGTGCGAAATTAGATGAATTCTAAAATTGTTCATTTTTTATATATTTAACATGTGGTCTTTGTGTAGAGCTTTGCGACAGCGTGAAACCATCCACTGCAGTTTACCGCGGGAACCGCAATAAAACCTGCAACAGTGCAGTCCGTCTATCTTTTGTTACCAGTTATAAGCAAAAGATCGAAGCTACATTGTCTCCAAGCCAGTCTTTAGTACTTGGCCCATTGTCTGCGATAAGCCCACGAAGGGGTCTTTGTATTCTTTGAGTGGGTACCGAGTCATGTTGTTTCTAGTAAATAGCAAGCTAACGCACTGGCTAAGACAGGCCTCTTAATGAAAGATGTCACTCATGTAGTACCTCTTTCTGTTTCAAAAATGATAAGCCAGCTAAAAAGCTTTTTCATTAATTTGTCTCAGTGTGACTGGGATAATAACACGAAAGGGAGGTGTACCCGCTTGTTGCCTCTAGGTTTGTGCGGCTTCCTACTAGACGGGCCGATGTCGTTGCTCACCGCCTGGTCTCTGGTCAGCTAAGCAAGGTCTACTTGATCTCTTGTTTCCTGGTGAAACTACCAGTAGGGCGCAGTTGAGTGATTTTTTTGCCCATCAATTTAGCGATCATAATTTTGCTCACAAATTTTGACACGAAGTACAAATTCATAACAGAACATTACGTGAGAGTCGAGAGACTGATAAAAACGTCATTGTATTAACTAATCCATAAATATCGTGAATAAATAACAGGATGACAATATCACGAAGGGCCTTGAGTATTTTTTTAACACCATTGTTGGTAATTCACAGGGAATCTTCTCACAAATTGACAACGTACTGAAACATGTATTGTCAGTTGGCCTTCTCTAAGTTTTATAATTTACACTACAACCTGGTAAATTTGTGTTTGTGGAACATTGACAGTTTTATGTCAAATGCCTGCTAATGGCAGAAAGGAGATTGTGGGTTATTGCGTGTTATGTGGAAGTACCGACAAGCAACATATCATATTTTCTCATCTGACTGCAATATAACAAAAAGTTTAATTTCCATGTTTGGACTGTTTATTGCTCCGGTTTATTAGCTTTTCGTACTCGTGCTATTGGCTAGTGAATATCTGGCATACAAGTAGGTGTTTCGATGAGCTTAGCGAAAAACAGACCAGTGAGCCCACCTGGTTTCGCCAGATGCGTGGCGTGCACCGTAAAAATTAGGACGGACTCAAGCGGAGAGAAGCCGTCAACAATTTTCAGTGATAACGAAAAGACATAATGTATATTCTAGGCGGATGAATAAAATCCGTTTCCAAATCGTGTACCATTTAGCGTGGTGTCTGTAATCAATCACGTATCTCACTTGCGCCTTAATTGTGACTGTTCATGTATCACACTCAACACGATGAACAAACGGCCCCTAGCGCCGGGTTAAGCCAAATTAGACACAGGTATCAATTCCCCGAGATTCTGAACATTCCGTCCGCATTTACCAACAAGAGAGGCGTACTCATCGTAAAATTTAAGAAAATTAAAGTGAACGCGTTTGATGGAATATCCTTGACACAGTAGTTTTTGGAGTAATGACTTGTGACCGTGATTGAAATCATCACACAAGACACAGGATCTAACAAATGCTACATGGCGAGACATGTATAAGCCATATGCAGGACCATTTGGTATATTGCTATCCCAGCAGGTTTGCACGAGGACATCAGTGGTGATGCTAAGCCTAAAAAAGCTCAAGTGCGTCGCACTGGCTCCAATGGTCAAGCTTGGCTACTGGTGGCAGTGATGTACAGCGGGAGCGGAAAGTGGCACATGCGACGTAAGGAGTATGGTCATACTTGCACTTTTCTGGCGTAAACCAACCGCTGGTAACGAACTCAACATCAATCGATGGTCTACGATCTGAGGATTATAGTGAACTACGCTTCACAGCTCATTCCAGGAACCATTTGAGCTGTGGGTCTCTTGAATTCAGGCTCAGTAAAAACTATCAGCGTAAATCTCAACTTTCAAACCTTCAGCGGCTGCCATGTGTATTGCGTTCTACGCATACGAAGGTTATAGCGCCCTTTGCGAAACGTTGTTGGACAACTGTTGCCGAATTGTTAACATGCTTCCTTTTGCTATTACTAGGACACACGGGATTAAAGTTCAAATCCGGTCATGGACGGGGAATTTTTATAATGTCATTGGTGCTGCATTGGTGCAGCCCTTTGCTCAGTGTGACGTAGCCTATGTACGTCACACGTGAGGAAGGTGGTCGGTAAGTTGTCACATGTTCACTCGCTCGTAAACCTGACCGCCATCATTATTCCAAAACGTCTCATATAGATTTAACTGCGTACTGTCCATTGTGTATTGATTGATGTCTCTGAATGCCGCGTTCAACAATGATTTATGGATTAAATCACTACAGGGTCTCCTTACGACCCGAGAGTTTGCTTGGTGACATATTTATAATAGGGCTGCTTGGTGGAGGCTCAAATACAAAAGACACCCCGTGCCCTCGCAGAATAAAGACACCCCATGCACTTGCAGAATAAAGACACCCCATGCACTCACAGGATACAGACACCCCATGCACCCGTATGATAAAGACACCTCATGCCCTCACAGGATAAAGACACCGAACTGACCAGTACTTGACCTGTCCAGCGAGATGAGCCTAACGTCCCAGGCGCGGCCTGTACTTAGTTTGAGTTCAGGTTTCCGGCCTACGCGTCCGACCCTAAGATTTGCATTTCATGTTAGGCGGTGACTTTGGTACAATTTTCTTTCAGCAGCTCCTACATACCCAGATTCAACTTCATGGGATATCACACTTGATTTACCGCATGGCCAACGCCACCTAATAATTCTTTATCATCGCCTGCCTGTAAGCCAAGGTGATAATTTGTAAGGCGGAAGATTAATGGATAATTTAATGGTTTTAGAAAAAAACGCCAAAACATACATTTAGCTTGTGAATGAATGACTGATTATGTCTTAACGCCACTTCGGCAGTAATGGCAGCCAAACCATGATGGGAACACGGGCGGGCAGCTGGCAATGACTTCCACAGCAAATCGTATTCTCAGCATGTCTCATCTGTGCCGATTTGTATACCCGCAGATTTGTCGCTCTGCGGTGGTTTACCCAGGCTTGTCATGTCACCATCCAAGATTCACACACTTACCTTGCCACAACTATGCTTACGTCCCCGAATATGACGCCTGTAGTGTAAGCTATTCACATTGTCCTTCCAGCGGAATCCATATGACGCTCATCACAGCCGTTAACCATATTCTCTGTCGTTCAATATAACTGATGATAATCATATCGCACACGGCTTGTCGCTTGCACCTGCTCGCCACTACAGTTGGCTCTGGCCACTGCTGCGGCCTGGGTGGGATTTCTCTTCGATCTGAGGAGCCTATATCCGAGAGCTCAAGTTAGTTAGTGAGGAGCCAGCCGTTAGAATCCGTGTGCGAAGTCACCCTGGGCATTGGGGTGTCTTATGATGATCTGGAGTGGTTGTGAAGATTCGGGCGACACCGGGAAGAGGTTTCGGGGCTTCACTAGTTCCGATTGTGCGCATGTGAGTTACGCTCCCTTGACCAGCGAAATCCCGGGTTCGAACCCGGCTATCTGCTTTTCAGCTGCGGTTTTAAGTCCAGGGGTTTGCCAGGTGCGTGGTGAAAATAGAAGGTTTCCTCTGGGTACTGTTTTCCCCCACCTATTAACCTGTTTCATAGGTGAAAAACTCTGCCTCCTCCACCAATGAACCTGTTTTATGAGCGAAAAAATCATAAGCAGGTCGCACAGCCCCATTCAACAATGAATAAATCAAGAAATCAGTTTAATGCTTTCGCGTGTAAACAGGCAGCTATTTAATATTTACCAAAAGGTGGAAACAGGGGCACATTTCTAAAATATTAGCTAAACGCCAAAACCATGCTGAATATATGTAAACGTTAGACATGACTTGTGCTGACAAAATAAACAATGAAATGCATGAGAAAGGCAAAAAAAAAGACAAATAAAAAACTGCTCTCTCAGCAAAACACTGGCCTGCAGTATGGAAATAGACATCTGGTCTTATGGTTTATACATAAACTTTGAAATATTTGATCTTTGTATACAGAACAAAAGTTTATTTACCTGAATATAAAATCTGAGCGTCCTATCCTACATTCACCTACCATTTGTAAACCATAAAGAGCATTTCTAAGTTTATAATGGCAAGACTCGTTTCCAATGCAAACTGTAACACCAGTTCCCAATATAATACAACCGCCTTCGTATAAGTGAATTATTCTTGAGTAGGGCGTTAAACAATAAGCATTCATTCATTCAATACAATACATTTACATAGATATTCAATGAAACTGGTAATAAGTTAGACACATGCAGTCAACGGTTTTTAGTAAAATGCATTGAAGACTGTCGCATTGAATTTACTATATACGAAATCCAATTGAAAATCCCGTAGCCCGTGATTAATTTCCAAGTCAAATACAAATATTTATACCTCAGTCGTGTTTTGATTGTATTAAGAATGATTACATAAAAGCACAAAAGTGGGTAAAATAAATATGAATGCCTATTTAGTCCCTTGTCCCGACTTCACCTGAGTTATGACACCGTTATGACAAAAATCGCTCATATTTTCCAACATGTATAAAGATCTGACAGCAAACTGCGGAAAAAATAAATAAATAAGTAAATACATTTTGCCAAGAGGGTTATTTTCAAAAAAGCCGACATCAGCGCTGTACCATCTAAGAACCATCAATCTGTTCAGAGACTAATCTGTTCAGGGACTAAAACGGAGACAAAATGCCTTTCTGAATTGAGATCACGTGTACTCACACTCGTCGTCAACTTACATAGCCTGTTTAGGCGAGTGTGTAATGGTATATCTCTATAAAAGAAAGAAAAAAGGCCCTCCAAATCTAATGGCTGCTACATCTGAAAGGCTACTGTAGTTGATGAGAGGACAAACGAATAATGCAAGTGGTAGGCACATCTGCTAACATGCCATCTCCATTATTAGTTAGTTATCTTTCAGTTGGTTGCTAATTATCTTGCATCCAGCAGAGAGAAAATGTTTTCAGGTGCCCGTGCCTACAAAGTACTTGTTAGCAGCGCCCCACTGTGTTTCAGAAGAAAGGTATATATGAATGCTTGGGGTTTCGTCGTACTTAGCAATTTTTCAGTCATATGGCGCCGACTGGTTTTTAGAATGCATGTATAGCGTGTCGTGTTGTGACAGGGTGAGTCCATTCCGGCAAAGTACTGCCGCCACTAGAATATCATGCCGAAGGCACCAGACATGAAACTCCACCCATTTACATTATACTGATATCGGGCCGACCAGTCCTGTTTCCTTGTTCTCACCTTTCAGTGCTGGGCGCCAAGCGAGGCAGCAACAAGTAGCATTTATAAAGTCCTTGCCATGATCCGACCGCGATCTCTCTACCTCATGGCGGACACTCTAAATACCAGCTTTCTAGGAGGTCTTCGAAGAAAAGGAGAATTCTTGAGTACAGCGATCTCAGTTAACAGAACACACATGCAGGTTTTTTCTGCGTTGTATTTTCCACCTTATCACATTTGTTTAATACAGATTAATGTCGCTCATGAATCTTCCATGTGCTTTAAATGATTACGAATCTCATGGCTTCTCGAAACTCTTGCTCCTTTCTTTATTTTTACAGTGTTTTAGTCAAAAAGAATCCAAGACGACGATGAAACGAATATCAGGGAACATAACACTTACACTAACCTATAGATATCGGGTTTGTACATGGGAAAATCTGTTTTACTGGCTGCTAATAATGACCTACTCTATTTGTAGGGTAGCTTAAAAAAGCAGAAAATACCATGACAATGAAAGCTAATAATTTTGATGATGATGTTTTCTGAATGGGAGAAATATCTTTTGAAGAACATTGATAAGGACATCTGCATTTCTTTCTGTGAGACACTCACACATAAACCTCATACAGTCTGTTTTTATTGGCGGTAAGCAATGTTAAAGTTCCTGATACTGTCTATAACAGTCCAGTTTAGCGTTGTGCTTTGGTTGATGTATTCCCTATCATGTCTTCCGGACAAAGTACACAATTATCATTAATCTCCGTTGGGAGATTCATTTGGACTAACTGTGTGTACACTGTCTGTTCAGGGGTATAAAGAATCATGTCTGCTTTCAAGTAAGGCCATCGAGTCATCGGTTTTGTTTCATTTTATACCTTAGTACTGTTTCTGTTTCTGGCCAGAAGAATCACTTGTATTACTTTGTGTCTAATATGTTGCTGTTTCCAGTTAGCAAGATCTCCTGGGGGCAGGACTGCCTTGCCTCCCCAATTGCATTCAAGTTATGCAAAATATCATTTTCTAGCAACCCCTTGAGATATTCATTGTGTAAACAGTTTTGATCTAAAACTTAAACGCTTTTCATCACATATCCAGTATTGAAGTACGGTTTTGTTTCTTGTATCCATCTGCAGTCAAATTCCCCGTGATTCCGTCTTAAGCATTTTAATCAGATTGATTTATTCTCCGGCACGTCTATTTGTTATCGCCCATCTCCTTATCGTCAAAGTCACCATTGATGATTAAACACCCCTCAAACACACAGTAGAGGTAGACCAAGCTACTTGTTCGCTGTCTAAATAGATATGCTCTTTAGGGTAATAAGCCAAAATCT